>JAKSZP010016167.1:0-83882 GCA_022478985.1 Massospora cicadina | reverse complement strand
AAGAACTTGATTATCATAAGCAGAATGTTCATGAGATAGGAACAAATAGCTTCAAAATTAACTTAAAAGTGGGTTTATAATTGAGATTAAGGTTGTCACTGACAAAAATAATATAATGAGAGTTATGTCAACAAGAATCATATTTAACACCATTAGATTGGCATACTTGATGGCATCTTAAAAAGTGAGGTAGTTGAGAGATTTTAAGGCAGCGCAAATTAATTAACTTTAACTCCAAGTTAATCTTGATGGTGGTGTAGATTTGAGATATCTGTTGGAAAAGGTTACAAGGATCAACTCATTGTGGTGTGCCTCATATTTGGCTATATCCAGGATTAACTCAAGCTTAGAAAAGTTAGGCGCCACCCTCTCACATTTTAAACAGAAATAGAACTTAACCTCCATGTAAAAATAAAACATATGAATCTTTTGGATCATCCATTTAGAAATATTATTGCCAACTAACTCCTTTTGTAATAGCCTAGCACAGTTTGAAGTAGAATAAGGCCCAAAATGTAGGTTAAGCAAGAAGCTTTGGACTGGGAATCATTTTGATTGATCACCTTAAGTGGTAAAAGACATTTACAGTAAATTAATGCCCCAACTGGTGTCTAATAAGGAGAATATGCCTTGTGTGTCATCTCAAGCAGCTAGGAGGTGTCTTGGCTCAAATGAATTAATTAAAGCGTGAATATTTTGATACCAATGTACTGATTTTTCTAAAATAAAGTATAATAAACTTTGTTAATTAATTTTTTGGATTTAAATAGGATAATTTGGCTTTTAACTTGATCTTGAGTATTAAAACATTAGATAAACAAAAAGATTTTTCTATGGATTGGATTGTGTTTTGAACTCAAAATTGAGTCTATTTTAGGAGGCGTTTCCTCAATGAATAGGATTTGATGATTAAACACTTAGCAGACTGTTTTTTTACTAAACTACAAAGTTTTTGATGGTCCAAATAAAAATTCTCATCATTATGATTAATTAATCTCTTGTTTGTTGGCCTGTTTTGTTCAAACTTAACTAAATCTTAAGAGTTGAACACTGCTTTATAATTGGCAGCGTTATCCAATACTCAAATTGGTTTTAGCTTTACAGGTTCACTGTTACTGGTGGGCAAATAAGTTTTCTTTTACAGAATTACATAGGGTTTTTTTGGTTTGTTTGAGGTAATCATCTGAAAAGCAGTGTACCTCAATTTTGTTATGTGGTTTGGTTGAAGTAAAATTTGAATCATCTAGTCAAGCGTAGTCCTTGGATATTAACACTTTTTCTCCCATACTTGGTATTGAGTACTTGGGAGGTATTTGGTACTATCTCAAGGAGTTAAATTTCATTCATGAGATTTGTACGCTCTCTCTAGATGTCCAAGTAAGTTTTTTAGAATTTTAAAATATCCATAGGTTTTATTGGTAAAACCTGAATATTAATTTGATTTTTTTGCAAAGGAAAGCTCTTTAGCATTATCATTTATTATACAGGTGAGGAGCTAGTAGCAGCAGTGAGATATTCTTTGTAACATTTCTTCACCGTGTATATCTGCTATCTGATAATTGATACTAGTTATTGCAAATGGCGCTTCAGCATCAACTATAATTAGCACAGGTATAATTTTTAATAGATAACAGGTATTCTGTAAAATGACAGAATCATGAGAAAACAATGGGGAATTATCCTAAACTTATTTCTACAAGATTTCTTATTATATTAATTCACATTTTAGTATCTAGTATTGACAATGGAGGAAGGGCTCACATGTGGCGTTTTCTTTAGTTACGCTGGCTTTAGAAACAACCAGATAAAATATTAAATAAAGATCCCTTTTCCAATCTTACTCTCTTCTTTATGTATCTATCAAATCCTGGGATCCTATTAGTACTAGATAATTGGCAACCAAAAATTCTCTTAGTAATACTTGGAACTTGCTAAACTGTTCTGGAATGACATAGAATTAAGTATACCACATTAAAACAATTTTACTCCAATGTGGAGAAAGGTTGAGTATAAAAAGCTAATATATATGATGCATTTTCAGCGGCGTTACAGTTATATTGTAATAAAAGATAAAATTAATTTAATAACCATGACTGTGGGGTGAAAAAATCAAAAAATAAATAAGGGTTTAGTGGTAGTAAATTGTGAGGCATCAATCATAACATCAATACTACCTATAATCCGTGATGGTGTCCAATAAACATAGCTTACAATACAGATTAGGACATGCCAGATTAACCTCAGCGTAAAGTCAACGTTGATGAAAGCCTCTATCTAAAAATTAGTCAATTATAATAAAGGAATTAATTAATTGAATCATATGGTTGGTCAGACCAAATTAAAATGCTGGTAACAGAAGTGACTTCCATCTTAATTATTTTTCTTAATGTTAATGTCAGGATTCTCCCTTTATTGGGGGAAGCCCTGACTAGGGGTTGCGACCCACCTATGGGTGGATGCCAGAATGGGCTCCCCATTAAATTGGGGTAAGCCCAATTGAAGTATAGGGGATTTACCCCAATAATATTTAAATTATATTTATATTTAATTTAACACTGGCAACTAATGCTGAGGATGTCAAAACTCATATGGGTCATGGTGGAATCTCTTTTGTCACTTGCACCCCAATTAAGTTACCTTACAGGACCACTAACAAATTATGCTGAGGACGGTTCTGCTCCCCTTGTATTATTAATTTATCTCAGTCAGCAATCAACTCTGAGATTTACCTTTCCCAATCTGATTCTAGCCTCAAGGTCCTATAAATACCCCAAGGCTTTTTTAATAAAATTACCATTTCTTGCAATCTCCTTTCCATTTTTAGCTTTATCTAAGGCCTCAATGGCCTATTAACTCGCTGGGGGCTTTGGGGCCCTGATTAATAGGGGCTAGGTTGGAGTTCTTCCCCTGAAGTCCTGACAGTCAACTAACCATGTAGTGAGCAACACTGTTGAACTTTCCAATGAATAGAATCCTTTTTTTTTAGTACTAGATGGTCCCCCAATGAATAGAATCCTCATATTGTAATTTCTTTTTAAAAGCCAACAAGATGATAGTAGTGTCAAGGATACGTGGAGACCCCCCTCTTAGGTTAAGCACCACTAGTACTTTGAAAAAATAGTAGTGGTATTCTTATTATGTCACTACTATTAAGTTGACTGGGGCCAACAAAGGCATACCAGTTATAGATAGTTCCACCTATATAAAAATTACTATAGGAAGCCAGTGTAAATATGTTGAGAAAATTGTCTTCAATAAAAAAATCTATTAACTTATACTTAAATATATATATTAGGCATACTTTTCAAAGTTAAAGATATCTGATAGGATAAATAATATATATGATATATAGGAGGAGGCAAGAGATATTACTGATACTATCACTATAGGGAGAATATGTAAAAAAGAGGAACATCAACTAAAGATAAAACTTAGAATTTATTTCCCTTAAATAAACATAATATAACCCTGTGATTGGATTTTGTGTTCTTATCCATTAACACAAGATAGTGATTACTTTCATGTCTGACCCCAAGTTTACCCCCTTTCAACCAATTCTATTATCTCTAATGGGTTACTAAGGATACAGATGAGCTTTCTTTATGTGCCCCAAACTTTATTGGCTGAAATTTTTCAGAATCCTAAACCTGCTCCTCCAAGCCATTTTTCGCCCTTGCCCAGACTTCCCAGTATACTAAAACTACTACCATATCACCATTAAAGTGCCTGCTGCTCCACTAATGTTCCCCTCTGCCAAGCCCTTCACGCGTCTATAGAGCTGCTCATCAATGAGATTCTCTGTCCCAATTTTTTGTCCAACTTCTATAGAAAGCCTGAGACTATATTGAAGAGCTTGCATTTGTGTCAGACCATGCATTTGATGACACCGCCAAGATGTCCCGCTTCAACCCAAACTACTACCAAACACACCAACAAGAAACTTTTAATTGTGCACCTGAACTTCACATATATGCTTTGCTTCAGCTCATCTGTATGTTAAGGTGATGCATACCGCATGCCTCCTCAAAAAGATAATTTAACGTTCTTTGCCTTGATGTGCCATAACACCAATCCATCACTCCCAGTTTTGTCCTCTATGTTGCATGCATTCAGATCTGCGCTGGATGATAAGCCCCATGACCCCCTCCCCATATGATATGGCAGTTTAGACTAGCTGCCAAGGCACTATGCTAGATATTTTATCCTTTTTGTCATATGGTGTCAGATATTTGCCTCCCAGGCCTCAGAAGAAGAATGTTGTGAGTGAAAATTGGCAGAATAGAGGGAATGTCAGACATTTACAAGTCCGCAATAATAAGGTAGTTAATATATTAATAATAACGATTTAGTTGGCCAAAAAACCCTGGTTGACTCTCAGTGGAACCCTGCAAATTGGGGCAACTCTTTTACAAAAACTAATTGGGTAAATAGTACGAAGTTGGGAAATCTGATTCCTCTGACTTTGCAGCCTATTCTGGGGCACCCATTGAAGGGTTTACCCCTGGCCTCATCTAATTCCATTTAAGCACCTATACAGGAACCACCCCCTTTTATAGGCATGGCGGAGGTCACCCAAGGTGAAAAGATTTTCTAAGATGGGGATTGGTTTTAATACATCAAGTTGTTACCTCATGGGTACTTTTTGTCCAATAGTAATCCTCCATCCATCGTTTCATTAAAGAGATGCAAGTTTGTTGAGCCTCAATAGGCTAAAATCGCATATTACCAAATTTGGAAATCTCTCAAGCCATACAAACATCGTGCCATAACAGTTTAAAATACCTTTATTGATTTATTAGATGGATACTCTCCTTTACCCCCGCATGGCACCTACTAAAAAACTATAAATTTAAACTTCTTATTAATTTCATATTTTTCATTATTTTTCTTATCAGTAGTGAGAAAAGCCCCTAATTTATATTGTTGAATTTTAAGGCAGCAAGCACTAGCGAGCTGATTGCCAAGCCAAAAATCCAACATATGGCACCACCACAAATAAAAACGTATAGACGAGCCATCCTTGGGTTAGGCCCCACTAGTACTAAAAACACATTGTATTAATCTATCCCTAGTTTATTCTTTTTTAAAATACTTGATAAAGTTCACATAGCGATTTTGATATTAGATGTTGGCTATCCTTTTCATGACTGGAAAATGACATAATCATGGGGACCAATCCAAGGGATAAAGATGCATATTAGGAGGCCAAGAAAGTGAAGCTGGCTGGCCTCCATGATCTCAAGTGTACCTTGGATCAACGCTGGATGGAGGCGAGGTATGCTCAGGTTGGTCCCAGAGATGCTAGAGAAGTTTGGCCCTGCCTAATAGCAGGTGCATTAAAAGAACCAGCTTTTTGTTAAATAAAAATGGTTTGCTTTGGTTATTAGATATATGGGGTCTCAAAACCCGTTCAGTTTTGAACTTTCCAAATTAGGTCAACCGCTTTTACAATCAATTACCCAAGTTTGGTTGATTACCAAATACAGCATCTTTCCCAATGGAAGCATGCACCTATTGGTGCACCTCAGCTTAGACCCACTTTCCTCAATTAATTGTTCACCTGAAATCCCTTAAATATCTTATTTCAAGACCAATCTCTCCCATTGGTTGACTTCCCATATAATAAATCCTTCACTAAGTACACCATTTTATATTTATATTGTCTTAGACGATCCTGTGCATGGACTACTTCATGGAGGTCTCTCACTACATTAGCTGCTTAATTTATCTACAATTACACTATCCTCCTGTGTACCGTTGGGCCTCCCAGGTTCCCTCCAACCTAGGACGCCCATACTTTACCACTTCATGCATTGCGTTGCTCCTATTTGGTTAATTACTCTAACGATCACCCTCCTCAACTTAGGTTATTATTGCTTAAGCACCCTCTGCTGGGCTCTAATAACTTTAATGCTTGCGACTAGTTCCCTAGCATTGACCATGTGCATCGTGCACTAACACGCTGAGAACAGGAGAGTCATAGACACTCTCCTTACAATCCTTAGTCAAGTATTAATCTAAACTGGGGACAATTCTGACAAGGAGAATTCAGATGAGAAGAGAGTATTGGGCCAAAAATATAAGGTGGAGACAACATGATTCTAAATGCCAAAAGCATTAAACAAAACAGCCTTGCAAGAAGCTTGGACAAAGAGTACATGTCCCTACACTTTTTGAAAAGGTGGTTCATGTCTACTCCAGTTTGATCTACCTCCAAAATTATAGTTCCTCAACATATTTTATAAGGATAAGATTATTATAGTATTGAGGGAGCACCCCCTGCGTATCAATAAGGAGGAAATCCCTTTAGAAACAAGAATGGGCCAAAAACCTTCTCATCCCCTCACCAAACAGGGAGATCTAGCCCATGTTGTTGATGTGAGGTGGGTGACAGCCTACCCCCTGAAAGTTGTCCCAAAGCCCCCTTTTCTCACCACCAAAGAGTTGATAAAGAAGATCAAGGGTGTGAGTCAGGAGGTGGTGTAGCCAGAAGCCATTGCCAACAAGAAGTTTTTTAGCTCCCTGCATCGCCAGAAGGATTGCCCCTAGTTTGAGTCTTAATAAGCAAGAAAGTTGATATTAAATAAAATCAAATTAATTTAAATCAACCTCAGACTCAAAATTACCCTGCTGACTTATCTCTTCACCACCAGTGAAGGCGAGCCCACCCTCAACATGTTTGGGTGTGCCAACCCCATTTGATTAAAATAAGACCACCCTTACCTTCCCTGGCTTTTGGCGTTCCTTGTTGGACGTCACAAAAATAATTGCCAGCTTTCTAGGTGGAATCAAAATGCTAAAAATTTTAGTAAAATTTTATATAACAATCCAGCTAATTATGCTGTATCTTTTTCAACATTGGTAGCAATTTAGTTTGCCAATCTGCCGTTACTTAATCACAAAGATGTTCTCAGGCATTAATGAACTTTTTTTCTTTTTTTAGTACTATATGGTCCCAAATGAACTTTTTTCTTATTCCCCACATATTGAGCTTATAAGGCAGCAGTCTCCAACCTGTCCTGCTGTTTCTCCATTACCTCTTTAATTTCCTTGGTTTTTATTAAAAAGAATATTAAAATCCATTTATTTAGAAACTAAGAAGTTTTTGGGGTGTTGGAATTTCAGATAACCACATAATCCAACCTTTTTACCCAACTAATAAATTTGATGATTAAGTTATAATTGTATAGAATCTGTAACAGCGGCTGATTGATGGGATTATCATTGGGCATCATCCCCAATGATATTAGATGTTGCTGACTGATGAGATTACCATTGGGAATCATCCCCAATGATATTAGAGGTCGCCAACTGATGGGATTATCATTGGCAATCATCCCCAATGAAATCAAGCAATAAACTGATATGGGAGCACCACCTGATAGTCACATTATAGCGAATCATTCAGAGTGAAAAAAATGGGGAGTCGTTGGAAACTACCAAAGCGTTTGAACGCCAGAGGTAGAGAGAAGGATCATCATTGGCCAAAAAAATTGGTTTCAAATCCATAACACCAATTTTTTGGTCGCTAAACACCTGAGGATTATGCTGCCTAAGAAACTCAAGGCAACGGTACCCAAAGAGATTGGTGCCTAACACTTGAGGGTCAAACCATTATAGGAGCACAAATAATTCCCAGAGGACAGCTGAAAAGATGTGTGCCAATTCTAACTATAAAAACCCCCAGATATACTCTAATAAAAGCAGATAAAAACCTGATAGCTTAGTTGTTTTTAACATTAGTTGTTTAAACATTACTCTTAAGAGGACTTTTCTTTCTCATTGCAATCACTATTGCAACCTATTCAATTCAAGACTGAATCTAGTTTGATAATCTCACAGAGGAGATTAGTCTGCGCCCATGTCAGGGAGCAGTTGGGCAAGCAAGGTAAGAGGAGCAGGTGGAAGGCCCGCGGCCTCCAACGTTCAAAAAACGCCCCAGAGAATCCGGCGGAATTGACAAAAATACTAAGAAACTGGTGGTCACTATTTCCCCGGAGATACTTGCATGGCAAGCACAATGCAACCAGTACATCAACACGCCACACTCCCAGCCACTTTTGTTGGTGGAATTCAGAGTCCACGTGTTTCTGGACATCCAAAAAACGGCCTTATGAAAAAATTTTGTGAAGATGTACACACAATTTTCCCGACCGCGGTGAACATTGCACCTCACTCCATATCATGCAGTTGGCTGGACCTAGGTTTCAAAAGCAAAACAGCAGCAGACGAGGCTGCAGTGGTGCGCGTAGTGGTCAACCTCCCTGAAGGGCAACGGGTTGTCAAAACTAAATGCACCAGACAGATAAAATTAAACCAAATTTTCCTCATGTTCAACTTTTTGCCTACTACAGTAAAACGTGACAATTTGGAACAACACCTGAAAGATGGTCTCACTGTATATGGTGAAATACAATCTTTCATAATGCAATGCTTCACGCTGATGCCACACCTGTGCATCGGCAAAGCCATCGCAGTTCTGACCCCTACTGAGGAGATTGTGAATGACCTAACCCAGATCCTGCACTCCACTTTTATTGATATCACAGGGCATACCACCCACCCATTCCAGGTGACCGTGGACAGCGTGCCCCCCATTTGCACCCACTGTGATGCATTCAGCCATAAGGCACACGCATGCCCTACCAAGGAGGGTGTCACATTCCAAGAGCACCCCTCAGTGGCCATGGCCAGCGGAGAGGCGCACTATGAACCAACGGCAAGCACCAAGGAGGCCTTCCCATGGGGAGCACAAGGCTGCTACCTACTGGTAAAGCCTATATCCCCACAAGAGCGGAAGAAGGCCAAGCAGGCCCATAGGGCCGCGGCCAAGGAAGCGGCCAAAGCCACCACTGCTATCCCACACTCACAACGCCAGGAGGATATGGAGACCTTCACGGCAGAAGCAACTTGGAAATCCATCAACCAATCAGATTGGGAAGCCCATGCTGAGTGGGCCACTCAATCTGAGGATCCGATGGGAGATTTGATATCACCCAATCGTTGCACCCAAGCTCTGATTGAAACTGACCTGGGACCCATCCCAACTGAAAAAAATTTTTTTGACCCGCTCAACGGTGCACCAAACTCACCCGCACCACAAAAAATTCAGCTGACGTTGGGAAAACAAAAGAAAAGGCTAAAGCCAATGTGACTCTTTCCGCAAAAATCAAAAAAACTCTGATAGCATTGCTGCTAACACCCGCACTGCTGTGAAGGCCCGCGGGATCTAGAAGAGGATGGTGGGCCCAGGTGCCCACCCCCTGCACCTAAGGTGCAAAGGGGACCCTTCACCATAGGGACGTTGAATATTGCTAGACTCAAGGCCTCCCCATCCCGGGCTAGGAAACTGAGTTTTTACAACACAATTTACCCGTGGATATCCTGACCATCCAGGAGTCCCACTGTCCACAAGGTTCTGAGGAAGCTTGGAAAACAATGCTCCTCCCATCCCTATCCTTTTAGTAGATGCACTGTAGGGTGCTAATCTAGAAAAATAAATTTTTCAAATTTTTATCCTCAGAACATTCCTAAATGGCCGAGTGCTTGTTGTCACCTTCTCATGGGCTGACGTAGCACACGTAATCATCAACATCTATGCCCCAAATGGTGCACACAAGCGTTGGGAATTTTTCTCATTGGTCAAATCTCTCCCGCTACCCCCAGACTCCTTCATAGTCGGCGACATGAACTGTTGGCCAAACACACCAATGGACCGGTGGCCTTCCTCACCCCACGCCCCCCAGGGTCACATAGAACTACACGTTCTAAAGGCCACCCTCAGCTTATTGGATGCGCTGCTGCGGCATGCCCCACTGTTCAAAAACATGACACAGCCACACGTCCACAATGGCCAATTAAGGTCCATGACCCGCATTAACATTATTCTAATGCTGGTGAAATTCCAACCCCACATCTCCCACTTCAAGGCAACAAAATTGGAATTCTCTGACCATCAACTGATCTCACTAACCTACACCTACCTGTCATGGCTGCTAAGGCCCCACATTGGTACAAAATCTGCCCCCAAGCTTGGGTCACCAGGATTTTCCACGTGGGTAGAAGAGGCAACTATGGCAAAAAGTTTGTTGCACCGTTTTGCGCGGACCCCATTTCCACATGGGCAACTTTCAAAATGACACCATCGGCCACTCTCGCCATCTCTCCTCCAGACGCTCACGAGCCATATCAGCGGTTATCTCGCACGCTCTGGCAGAATTGGTACACTTGGAGTCCAACATCCCAGTTACAGGATACAGCTCAGCATGGGGATGGAAGTGGGTGGAGGCAGCTGCCCACCTCAATGCACTCGAAAGACAACACAAACATCGGGTTTGTGTTCAGTACAGGGCCACACACATCACAAAAGGTGACAAGTGCACTGCACATTTCTTTAAAAAAAATTTGCACCAAGCCAGAGCGTGGCCTGCACACAGGTGCGAAGATCGGATAATTCCATTGTGGATACACTGGCTGAAGTGGCAATCGAAATGCAACAGTATTACTTTGAAATGTACCGCTCCAACCCAATTCAGCTGGCTGAAGTGGCAGAATTTCTCGACCAAGCCCACATCCACTCAATTTTCTGATACCCAGAAATAATGAATTTGATTACTCCGAATGAATTATGGACAGCCATTCGCGATGCACCAAACTGAAAATGCCCAGGCCCAGAAGGCATTCCATATGAGTTCTACAAAAAATATTTTAAATATATATCCACATTGCTGCTAGCCTCACTTAACCAAAGCCTGATGGAAACGCGCCTCCTACCAGGAGGACATGAGGCCTTCACTGTCACACTCTTTAAGAAAGGGGATAAGCTAGACTTAGCCAACTGGCGCCCTATTTCTCTAACAAACACAGACACCAAAATTTTAACATAAATCATGGCTAACCGTTTAGGGACTGTAGCATCTGCCACCATCTCCTCAGAACAATTCATTTCATCCCCAGAAGGTCGATTTGGGATAACGTGCACTCTGTGGCTAATGTATGTCAGTCCACAGCTTCTGGGGCACTTGTATTCTTGGACCAACAAAAGGCCTATGATAGAGTAAACTGGGAATACCTCAGGGCCTGCCTCCATCAATTCCGCCTACCCCCTCACTTCATCAACTGGGTAATGCTGCTCACAGAATCTGCAACAATGGCAGTGTGTGGCCCTGGCTTCCTAGCGGAAGTAGTCCGCCCTCAAAGGGGCTTGTGACAAGGGGACCCCCTCAGCCCACTCTTATACAACTTCAGCCTTGACCCACTACTGCAAAATGTGAATGCCCAACTCACTGGGGTCCACGTGCCAGGCCAAGCCCCATTCAAGATAATGGCGTTCGCAGATGATTGTGTGGTGGGGGTGTCTAATAATCAAGATGCACGTGCGCTTGAAGCTCTCATCCAGGAGTATTCCCGGGTAAGCAACGTGGCACTGAATGCTTCCCAAAACCAAAATCATCCTCCTTGGTCGGTTTCAGAACTGCTGGACCCCAGCAATTAGTTCCCAACCCAGCCCATCTGCTCGCCCACGTCCTCGCCCTACTAATTCAAAACACACTGCCCCACTGGTGCTCCCCTTGTGCCACGTCCTACCATAGGACCAGTACGCCATCTGGGCGTGTGGATGGAGGCAGGCGGATACGCGTCAGCAGTAATGGAGTGCCGTATTCTGGATAACGTGACAAAGCGAATCGCCTCTCTCAGAGCCCACCCTACTTCCCTTAATGGCAGGATTGTATTAGCCAACTCCATGCTCCTCTCCAAAGTCTGGTTTAGAGCCCATGCCATCCCCTTCTCACCAAACTTCTACAAATCCTTGTACGCCTTGCTGCAAGGATGGCTTTGGTCAGGCTCCTTCCACCAGTGTGGCTAGAGGTCATGTTTGGCCCTCAACATCATGGTGGCATGGGCCTACTTGACTTGACTTCAAAGCCCATGCCGCCAAGATCCTGAGCACCTGGATTGCGGCCGTCACCACCCCCCCCCCCCCTACACTCCCCTCTCAACACTGGTCCTACGCAGCCCGCTCCAAATTCTCCCGCGCCTTGGGCCTCAACAATCCATCGAACCCCCACTCCCTGATGAAATACCTCGCTTCACATACATCGGCCACAGGTCCTCACGGGACTAAAACCCACTACAAACGAATCCTCCTCTCTCCATGCGGAGCGCTGAGTAGAGAATTCGTATTAGCGGACATACAACCCAAAGAGGCCGCCCCTCTCCTCAGTTCACACAAGAGGTACAGGGGCTACCCATCCATGATGGCGTGATCCCCCTTCGACCCTATGTCCTATCCAGGGTGGACTACCTGGACATGATGGATATCCCTTACTCCATTGAGACCCAAAAAATATCTGGAAATATGCACACCATCCTCTGTTGCAACCTCAAGTCCGCTCCCATGTGTGGCGCTGTCTGAGGCAGGTGTATCGTACAGCTGAACGCTCTAATGCTTTACATTCATCCTGTGTCGTGTGTGGCCCGAAAGTATGGAACGCTGTTTCACCGCCTGGAGAAGTGTCCTACCTTTAAAGTGATATGGCGCGAAGTTCAACGTCTTCTGGGCCAGGATCAATGCATCCCTTCAGTCTGTCAAGAGATATGTTCGCTCTATCAATGGCCTCCCCCTTCTGCCCTCCCTTCGTGCTTTGGTGGTTGCAATCGCCATGTGGACCATCCACACGATTGTCTTAGATGACATCGCAGGCTCCACCCCCCCTCCCAGAAGCGGTACACAGATTCTGGTCCCTTTTGGTGGACCACTTTCAAGCATGGTTGTTTGAAACCTCCCACCGCATCTCCAACAGCTGGTCTCTTCCTGATTCCCAGTCTGGTTCATCAAATCAGACCCCTTCCTCCACACGTGCTCAATTGTGGCTATGGCCCCTTCACACATTTCCTCCCCTTCCCATGAGTGGCGTTCCCGCTGGCAACAGAGATAGCATCGCTTCTCTGGGGTGCCTCCCCTGGTACTAAGTTTTGTCTCTTCTGAGTTATATTCAGCAGTGTCCATCCCATGGTCGGCCTTCCCCGCAAAAATTTAAACATTACTCTTAAGAGAAGAGTGCAAGGATCAGATATCCATTAGTTGTTATCAAAGTCTCCGCCTGGCTTTGCAAGAAGGAAATAGTAAGTGTTCCCTACCAGTATCAAAATATCTTCAAGAGGAAGAAGCACATGTCTAGCGTTAGACAATACACTCAACGTGGCTTCTGGGCTTTCAACTTTAATATTAGTCCTTATACTATCATAGCCCCAGTCAGTCAAATTTAATCAAATCAACGCAAGAATCCATAAATCTGTGCAGTTGAAATCTAGGGCCAGAAGCGAGCAACCATCCAAGCCCCAGATTATAACATGGGGTAAGTAGAAGTTATGATATCCAAACCTAGGACTTACTGGCTTGTTTTAACACTTTCACTCTTACCCTGCATCAAATAGTGAGGATTGGATACCCTTGGTATTCTAACTTTTTCTGTGGATAGTAACTCATCTTTAGTGGCAGTGTAGCTTTATTATACAGCAGAGAGGCTCAACCCTTGGTTGATATGTTCCTTTATGGAAGGTTACCCCATTTTTAGATCAAAGCTTATATGTCGCAGTTTAGGTTTATTTTCCGACCCAGATAACTTTGGCTTATACCCCAGTTACAAGCCTATAAGTGTTCATCTCATCTTTCTCCACACTGCATGTACAGCTTGGATGGGTCACAAGTGTGAATGTGTTGTTTTTTTCAGTTCACATTCTTCTCTCCCATGGGCTGCAAAATGTGTTCTTATAGATCAATCCCTTTTATTGAATCTGAAACCTCAGGAACCAAATTGTTCTAAACAAGTTATTGCCTGTGTTTTCTGCAGCACAACAAGTGGAGGTTGAAGTAACTCACATAGTGGGATCAACGGTTCCTTTCCTTGATGCTAATCTAGTGGATATTCCGGTGGGTACCCCTCCTATCATTTATGTCCCATGAAGTTGCAGATAAACAAGATTGTGTATACTTTTTACTACCTGTTAAAATTCAGTTGAGATCCCATAAGTTATCTGTAGAGGCTCTCTGAATACAAGAGCAGGTGGTAATATTTCTGAACTTAAGGCTAGCTCAGTATTAAAGCTTCCTTAACTTCTGATATGGCTTCCTAGGCTGTTAGCTGAGGTGCCATATATTAGGAATTTTATTTTTAATAATCCCTTTGTTTTGCTTTTCTTTCTCGTTGCAATCACTTTTGCAACTTATTCAATTCAAGTCTGATTCTAGTTTGATAATCTCACAGAGGAGATTAGTCTGCGCCCATGTCAGGGAGCAGTTGGTCAAGTAAGGTAAGAGGAGCAGGTGGTAGGTCTGCGGCCTCAAACGTTCAAAAACGCCCCGGAGAAACTGGCAGAATAGAAAAAAGTATAAAAAAATTGGCGGTCACTATTTCCCCAGAAATCCTCACTTAGCAAGCGCGATGCAACCAGTACATCAACACGCCGCACTCCCAACCACTTTTGTCGGTGGAATATGGAATCTGTGTTTCTGGATATCCAACAAACAGCTCTATGGGAAAAATTTTGTGTGGATGTGCACACTTTTTTCCTGACCGCGGTGTACTCGCACCTCACTCCATGTCACATGGTTGGCTGGACCTCGGTTTCAAGAACAAGGAGGCAGCAGACAAAGATGCTGTAGTGTGTGTAGTGATCGACCTCCCCAAAGGGCAACAGGTCATCAAAACCAAATGCACCAGATGGACAAAATAAAACCAAATTTTCCTCATGTTTGACTTTTTGCCTACTATGGTAAAACGTGCCATTTTGGAGCAGCACCTGAAAGATGGTCTCACTTTTTATGGCGAAATACAATCTTTTGAGATGCAACGCTTTATGCTGATGACACACCTGTGCACTGGCAAAGCCATTGCAGTTCTGACCCCAACTGAGGAGATCATAAAGGACCTAACCCAGATCCTGCACTCCACATATATCAATATTGAAGGGCATACCGCCCACCCTTTCTGGGTAACTGTGGACAGCGCGCCCCCATCTGCACCCACTGTGACGTGTTTGGCCATAAGGCACATGCATGCCCCACCAAGGAGGGCATCACATTCCAAGAGCACCCCTCAGCGGCCATGGCCAGCGGAGAGGCGCACTACAAACCAACAGCAAGCACCAAAGAGGCTTTCCCGTGGGGAGCACAAGGCTGCTACATACTGGTAAAACCTATTTCCCCGCAAGAGTGGAAGAAGGCCAAGCAGGCCCGCAGGGCCGCGGCCAAGGAAGTGGCCAAAGTCACCACTGCTATCCCACACTCCTAACGCCAGGAGGACATCAAAACCTTCGCGGTGGAAGCAACTCAGGAATCCATCAACCAATCAGACTGGGAAGCCCATGCTGATTGGGCCACCCAATCTGAGGATCCAATGGGTGACTTGATTTCACCCAATCTTTGCAACCAAGCTTCGGTCAAAACTGACTTGGGGTCCAACCTACCTGAAAATTTTTTTGACCTGCTTGATGGTGCACCAAACTCATCTGCACCACAAAAAATTCGTTTGACATCGGGGAAACAAAAAGTGAAGGCAAAAGCCAATGTAAACCTTTCTGCTAAAATCAACAAAACTTCTGATAGCATTGCTTCAAACACCCACGCTGCCGTGAAGGCCCATGGGGATCTAGAGGAGGCTAGTGGGCCCGGGTGCCCACCCCCTCACACCCAAGGTGTGATGGGGGAAACCTTCACTTTAGGGACGTTGAATATCGCCACACTCAAGGCCTCACTGTCCCGGGCTAGGAAACTGAGTTTTTTACAAAAAAATTTACCTGTGGATATCTTGGCCATCCAGGAGTCCCAATGTCCACAAGGTTCTGAGGATGCTAGGAAAACCATGCTCCTCCCATCCCTATCCTTTTGGTCAGAGCACTGTGGGGTGCTAGTTCAGAAAAAAAGTTCAAATTTTTATTGTTGGAATCCTTCCTCAATGGCTGAGTCCTCATTGTCACTTTCTCGTGGGCTGACATGGCACATGCTATCATCAACATCTATGCCCCAACCTGTGCATGAGAACGTCAGGAATTTTTCTCATCAATCAAATCCCTCTCATTACCCCCAGACCCTTTCATAGTTGGTGATATGAACTGTTGGCTAAACACACCACATACCATTGGCCTTCCTCCTCCCACGCCCCCCAGGGTCACGTAGAACTTCGCGTTCTAAAGGCCACCCTTGGGTTAATGGATGTGCTGCCACGGCAAGCCCCGCTGCTCAAAAACATGATGTGACCCCACGTCCACAATGGCCAATTAAGGTCAATGACCCGCATAGACCTTATCCATACGCTGGCGAAATTCCAACCTCACATTTCCCACTTCCAAACAATGAAAATTGAATTCTCCGACCACCAGCTGGTCTTGATAACCTACCACCTACCTGTCACAGTGGCTAAGGCCCCACATTGGTGCAAACTCCGCCCTCCCAAACTTGCGTCACCAGGATTTTCCAAATGGGTGGAATCAGAAACTTTGGCAAAAGAGTTTGTTACACCGTTCTGCACGTACCCCATCTCCACATGGGCAGCCTTCAAAGAGGATACCATCTGCCACTCTCGCCACCTCTCCTCCAGATGCTCACGAGCCATATCAGCGGTTATCTCGCACGCTCTGGCAGAATTGGTACACTTGGAGTCCAACATCCCAGTTACAGGACAAAGCTCAGCATGAGGGATGGAAGTGGGTGGAGGCAGCTGCCCACCTCAATGCACTCGAAAGACAACACAAACATCGGGTTTGTGTTCAGTACAGGGCCACACACATCACAAAAGGTGACAAGTGCACTGCACATTTCTTTAAAAATTTTGCACCACGCCAGAGCGTGGCCTGCACACAGGTGCAGAGGTTGGACAATTCTGTCGCGGATATGCCAGCCAAAGTGGCAATCAAAATACAAAAGTATTACTCCAAGTTGTACCAATCTGATCCACTTCAGCTGGCTGAAGTGGCAGAATTTCTCGACCAAGCCCACATCTGCTCAATTTTCTGATACCCAGAAATAATGAATTTGATTACTCCGAATGAATTATGGACAGCCATTCGCGATGCACCAAACTGAAAATGCCCAGGCCCAGATGGCATTTCATATGAGTTCTACAAAAAATATTTCAAATATATATCCCCACTGCTGCTTGTCTCCATTAACCAGAGACTTCTGGAAACGCGCCTCCTACCAGGAGGACAAGAGACCTTCACCATCACACTCATCAAGAAAGGGGACAAGCTAGACCTAGCCAACTGGCGCCCCATTTTTTAACTAACACGGATACAAAAATTTTAACTAAAATCATGGCTAACCATTTAGGGATTTTAGCATCTGCCACCATCTCCCCAGAACAATTTAGTTTCATAACCAGAAGGTCAATTTGGGACAACGTGCACTCTGTGGCTAACGCATGCCAGTCCATAGCCTCTGAGGCACTTGTATTCTTGGACCAACAGAAGGCCTATGATAGAGTAAACTGGGAATACCTCAGGGCCTGCCTCCATCAATTCCGCTTACCCCCTCGCTTCATCAACTGGGTGTTGCTGCTCACGGAATCTGCAACTATGGCAGTACGTGGCCCTGGCTTCCTAACAGAAGTAGTCCGCCCTCAAAGGGGCTTGCGACAAGGGGACCCCCTCAGCCCACTTTTATACAACTTCAGCCTTGACCCACTACTGCAAAATGTGAATGCCCAACTCACTGGGGTCCATGTGCCAGGCCAAGCCCCAGTCAAGATGATGGCGTTTGCAGACAACTGTGTGGTTGGGGTGTCTAATAATAAAGATGCACGCGCACTTGAAGCTCTCATCCAGGAGTATTCATGGGTAAGTAGTGCTGTACTGAATGCTTCCAAAACCGAAATCATCTTTTTGGTCAGTATCAAACCTGCTGGGCCCCAGCAACCAGCGCACAGCCCGGCCCATCTGCTCGCACATGTGCTCGCCCTCCCAGATCACCCCACACCACCCCACTGGTGCTCCCCTTCGTGCCACGCCCTACCATAGGGCTGGTCCGACATCAGGGCATGTGGGTGGAGGCAGGCGGATATGCATCAGCAGTAATGGAGAGTCGTATTCTAGACAACGTGATGAGGTGCATAACATCCCTCAGAGCCCATCCTACTTCCCTTGCTGGTAGGGTTGTTTTAGCCAACTCTATGCTCCTCTCCAAAGTCTTGTTTGGAGCCCACGCCATCCCCTTCTCCCCAAGCTTTTTCAAATCCTTGTATGCCCTTCTGCAAGTATAGCTATGGTCAGGTCGCCCTCCACCAGTACGGTTAGAGGTCATGTTTGGCCCTCATCAGCATGGTGGCATGGGCCTGCTTGACTTCAGAGCCCATGCGGCCAAGATCTTGGGTACCTGTATTGTGGCCGTCACTGCCCCTACGCTCCCCTCCCAACTCTGGTCCCGCGTGGCCTACTTAACTTCTCCAGCGCCTTGGGCCTTAACAATCCATTGAACCCTCACTCCTTGATGAAATACCTGGCTTCACACCCATCAGCCACAGGTCCTCACGGGACTAAAACCCATTTTAAACGAATCCTCCTCTCCATGCGGAACGCTGAGTGAAGAATTTGTATTAATGGGCACACATCCCAGAGAGGCCGCCCCTCTCCTCAGTTCACACAAGAAGTACAGGGGCTACCCATCCAAGATGGCGTGATCCCCACACAGCCCCATGTCCTATCCAGGGTGGACTACCTGGACATGATGGACATCCCTTACTCCATTGAGACCCAAAAAACTATCTGGATTTACGTATACCATCCTCTGTTGCAGCCTCAAATCCGTTCCCATGTGTGGCGCTGCCTGAGGCAGTGTACCGTACAGCTGAGCGCTCTAACGCTTTACACTCATCCTGCGCCGTGTGTGGCCAGTATGGAACGCTGTTCCACCGCCTATAGAAGTGTCCTACCTCTAAAGTGATATGGCGCGAAGTTCAACGTCTGCTGGGCCAGGATCAAACACATCCCTTCAGTCTGTCAAGAGATATGTTTGCTTTATCAATGGCCTCCCCCTTCCACCCTCCCTCCATGCTCTGGTGGTTGCAATCGCCATGTGGACTATCCACACAATTGTCTTGGATGCCATTACAGGCTCCACCCCCACCCTCCCAGAAGCTGTCCACAGATTCCAGTCTCATTTGGAGGACCACTTTCAGGCATGGATTTTTGGATACCTCCCACCGCGTCGTCAACAGCTGGTCTCCTCCTGGTTCCCAGTCTGGTTCATCAAATCAGACCCCTTCCTCCACACGTGCTCAATAGTGGCTACGGCCCCTTCACACGTTCCCTCCCCCTCCCCATAAGTGGCTTTCCCGCTGGCAACAAGAGATAGCATCGCTTCTCTGGGGTTCCTTCCCTGTTACTAAGTTTTGTCTTTTTCAGGTCAAATTTAGAAGTGTCCGTCTTATGGTCGGCCTTCCTCGCATTAAATTTAAATATAAATAATCCTTTGTTTGGCCCATTTGCAAATAAAGATGCGTGGCGGCTCCCCCTTTTGAATTGGGCATCACTGGTGCTAAAAAAGAAGGTGGCACAGTATCTAGATCTAGATCTTGATGTAGGATCTTCTATGTTGGAAGCTTCTTCATCCCATATGACTAGTTATACGGTGAGATGTCCTGTCCCATTTATGGTGAATAAGTTTAATTTCTGTGACCAGTATACATTGGTGCAGATCTTTTTGCAGCCAATATATTAGGGTAGGTTGGTGGCGTCGTCAACAGGTGAGTATCAACCTGGAGCTCACCTTCTTGTCCTTTAATAACACCCCCTCATGTGTCAAGTTCCCACTTCTTGATACATTCTTTCCTACCAGAGCTTTGTATTCCATAACGGCACATTCATCTCCCACTGATTTATCTCCTGAATTCCCTTCAGGATTGTTGCATTATAAGGACATCTTTGATATGGAAAAAGCCAATCGCCTTCCACCTCACTCTGAGTATGATCTGGCATACCTTATGATGGTTATTTTTTTATTTAACTGAGGCAAGCCAACCAGGGGACAGGCATTACTGAAAGAAAGAAAGAAACAACATGAAACCTGAACAGGGTCAACTCTGTCAAAGAAAGTTTTTCCACCTCCAGGTCAGGACACAAATTTTTCTGGTTACATCATGGGTAAGGTTTTCGTGTTATTAGACCTACTAACCGCCAATAGTTTCCTTTTGGCTGGCACCCCAATCAATGTGCGAAGGGTGGGAATCAAACCCACAACCTTCAGGTTGGTAGCCGTATGCCCTACCAACTCGCCTTCCACCCCCTCTTATGATGGTTATTTTAGATAACATTAACTGCCCTCTGTACCCCTATATGGACAAGAAGATAAGGCCATGGGGATCTGGTTAGATGGCATGCTTCAGAAAAGATAAGTCTCTTTAAAAACTCTCTACCATCGCTTCCCCATCATTTTCGCTCAAAATCCTGATGATACTTTGTGCCCTTACATATACTACAGCTATTAAAATAATATCATGTGCATGATCCTTAAACGCTTCCTCTTGAACAAACCATCAGCCAGGAGATTGTTAAGACCCCATGTGTTTAAGCTTGACCTTGTGAACGTCTTCAATTAAATTCAGGTAGCAGAGGGCCAGGAGTGTCTTATAAGCCTTTGTACTAGAAGGGGTGTTTCCAGTTCCAAATAATACTCTTTGGTCTTAAGTACGCGCATGCCACATTTCAGCATATGATTGATGAAGTTATAGGTGAACTTCACTTCACCTGTGTGGTAGCGTATAGACAATATCCTGGTGATTTGCCCCCTCCCGAACAGCATGAAAAGGACATGTAAAAGGTACTGGCTGCGCTTCAGAAGGCAGACCTTTATGTGAAGCCTTTAAGGTGAAATTTTTCTAAGTCAGAGGTCCCCTTCCTGGGTAACATGGTCCTGAAGAACAGGTACACTATTCCTACCAGTATACTTGAAGCCATCTTTTCATGGCCCACGCCAACCATCCAGAAGCAGCTTTGTAGCTTCCTTGGTACCATGATTTTCTTGAAAAATTCTTTCTAACGCTCTCTCATATAGCGGCACCCCCTCATCCTCTGAAAGGGAAGAATTTCCCCTTCAAATGGATGTTGGCTTGCCAACGTGCATTTGAGGTGATTAAGGAAGTTTTTGTGGCATCTTTAGTTTTCAAGTATGCCATCCATACCAGCCTTTTCTAGTGGCATGTGATGCCTCTGCAGCAACGGAGGAGGTGTCTTGCTTCAGGAATATTATGAAGTGGAGCATACCGTCATCTACTTCTCATAAAAGTTCTCATCTTCAAGCAATCATGGGCCATATATGACAAGAAGCTTGCCACGGTGTCATGGTCACTCATCCACTGGCAAAATCTTCTTCAAGGAGCATGGCATGAAGTGGTTGTCAGGACGGACCACCAGGCCCTTATATATTTCAGGAAGCCATAGAAATTAGGGCACTATTATAACCAGACGTTTTGTGACCTGTGTAGCGCAATCTCAAACACAATCTCATGAAGGGTGCCCTGAACATTCTCCACGACCATTTGAGTTATAATCCCTCTTTGAGTCCTGCAGAATAAGAAGCACAGGAGTTGACTAGGTTAATTTCTTCTGCCCAGATTTTAGCCATTGTTCCTCCCACAATTTCTGGGGCTGACTGGGCTCCAGATGTGCCTTTGGTTTTGTGGATACTTTATGAACAGACAACCTGCTTTGAGGGGCTAGAGCTGTTTGATCAGCTGGTACTTCCAGATCACAAGTGAACTCATTATGTGCTTAAGTGGGGGACCTTGTTTATGAATAGAGGTTGGGTTCCTCTTTAACTTTTCAGTGAAGTAATTTTCGTCTACCAGGACTCCCTCAGCGGTGGGTCATCCAGGGAATTAAAAGTGCCTTGCTTTTAAAGTGAACATTCAATTGGTTAGGTATCTCTAAGGTTATCCCAGCTTGAATTACTCATTGCATGACGTGCTCGTGGGCAAAGTCTGATAGATTAGGTAAGGAATGGCCTTCTCATCCCCTGCAGCAGGCATCAGGCCCGTGGACCTTGGTATCAGTTGACTTAATTGTTGAGCTGCTTAGCTCCAATGGGTTCATTGCGACTATGGTGGTCATGGAATGCTTTACCAAATTCTCCTTCTGTATCCCTTGTCTTTCAGAAATCTCCTACAAGGAAATGGCAGGATCTTCTTCAATATGTCTTTTCCATGTTTAGCCTACCTCAGGAGGTGGTAAGTGATCAGAGGCCCCTGTTTACCACTCGTTTTTGACCCACACCTGGCCATCCTGAAGATCAAGCCATGCTGCTCCACCGCATACCACCCCTCAGTCTGACAAGCAGACGGAGAGGGTCAACCAGAGCCTCAAGCAGTATCTTTACTGCTATGCCTCTTCCACGCAGGATATTTGGGCTGCTGATCTTCCCATGGCGCAGTTCACATATAACAACGCCATCCACTTTTCAACTGGCTTTTCCACCTATGAAGCAACCCTGGGATATAAACCATCATTACTTATTAGCCCCTGCCTTCTCCCAGAAGTACCTGCCGCCAAGGAGCATTTTCAACATATCTGGAGTACACAATCCTTGGTATGGGAACACCTGACTAAGGCAATTAGTGATTACAAGCAGTTTGAAGATTGCAAATGCCTTCCCACTTATGAAATTAAGTTGGGTTATTTAGTTATGCTGGATATGCAGCACCCATTTGAAGATTCCCACTTGGAAGGTTGCAAGAAAATGCTCTGGCCCTCACTTGTTGGAGGAAGATTTGGGAAATGGGGCATTCAAGTTGGCCCTTCCCGCTCACTGAAAGCACCATCTAATCTTTCACGCTTCCCAGTTGTCCCCTTTTAAATGGAAAGAACTAGTTCTCCAGAGCCGATCCTGGTGAAGGATTCAGAAGAGGCTGAAGTTAACAAAAAATTTGTATCACATTAATCCTGCATCTTGGTGTAGTATTTTATCGCCTGAAATATTCCCTTTCTATGAAAGCAGTTGGGTAACTACATTAATTATGTCTATTGCCGTGAGATGATGGAGGCCTTCCACATATCACACCATGAAGCTCCTCATCCTCCCCATAAGGTTGCCTCCATCCTAGCCATCAAACTTATCAATGCGCACAAGAAATTTGCGCACTCTTAAGTTCCTGGTGGTAATTCTCCCCCAGTTCAAAAAGGGAAGGATAATGTAATCCCTAGGTAGCTCCCCTGGATCTCAACAGGGAGTAATATCCCTTCATGGTCATTAAGGGAGCCAAAAAGGCTTCTCACCCCCTCACTAACCAGGGAGTATAGCCCTTGTTGTTGATGAAACGTGGGTGAAGGCCTACCCCCTGAAGGTTGGTCCATTGCCTCCTCTTCTCACCACCAAGGAGATGGTGAAGAATATCAAAGGGTGTGTCAGGAGGTGATGGCGGCCAAAATCCATTGCTAATAGAAAGGTTGCAGCTCCCCAATTTAACATAAGGCCTTCCCCTTTATTTTGAGTCTCATTACCAAGAGTAAGTCAATACTGAAGTTGATCAAATTGTTCAAGTAAACCTTGAACTCATGATTGCCCCTCCAACTTCTCTCCTTATCGCCAGTGAAGGCAATCCCGCCCTAACAGGGACAGGCATGACAACTCCATTTGAGTCAAAATGAGACCTCTATTACCTGCTCTGGCCTTGAGCGCGCCTTGGGAGCTGTCAGACAAATTGTCACCAGCTTGCTAGGCAGAATTGTGCCACTAAAATTATAGAAAAAAATTGATAAAGATTTTGCCAGTCAAGTCAGATCCAAATCAACATAGGTAGCATCTTAGCTGTTGATCCGTCAAAAACTCAATTTGTGTGGGATTTACCAGGAATCAATGCTACCCTCCTCTTATTTTACCACCCTCTTAGATAATAAAGCAGTCCTCAGCAATTTCTGCTTTCACTCCATTTCCCTTTTTTACTTTCCCTTAGTTTGTATCAAATTAATCTTAAAATTCTTAAGTTATTGAATTAAGAAGACCGAGGGGTTAATTAATGCTTAGATCTCCAATTCTTAGATAAATGCTAGTTTTAACAGTTTCCCTATTCACCCTGCACTAAACAGTGTGGATGGCTGTACCTTCAGTATTCTGGATCTTTCTGTGGTTTATAACTCATACTTAATGGCAGTCAAGTCTTATTATCAGCAGGCTCCATGACACCGCACTTAAACCTCAACTGTAGTAAAATATTAGTTAATGTCAATATATGAATCGCGTTGTGTCAGAAATTGGTTGACTTTAATTCAAACTCCTCTTATTCTCTGAGTAGCTTATAAGGCATTAGGTTCCATAAAGTTTTTCTGTCAGTTATTTCTAAAAAAAACATTAAACTTAAGTAACCCTTTAAAAACAAATCCTTTTACTATTGTGTTTATTTCATTATCTGTTATCAGCCATGGTTTTCATTCCTAGAAGTCACAGCCCATAGTGACATATTTTCCCCGTCTTTTAGGAAAACTCTGGTGGATGGCTGTACCTTTTTTATAGATGTTGATTTTTGTAGTTACTCACCTGGACTGGCTGCTCAGTATTATTTTCATCATCACTATCCATGACTGTCATTGATGACAACACCTCAAGGATTTAAAGTTGCATTCCATTAGTTGTATCATTTTAGTGTATAGTCTTGCCAACAGATTGGAATTGTAAAATTAAGTCAAAGGGATAGATAAAATGTCATTGTCCCAATGTTTTAATGGTGTAGGAAATCAGCTACTTGTGTGCTCGCTGGTGCTAAACTGCCACTGGTTTCCATAACAGTTTTATATAGTTGAAGGTAAAATCACTAATAAAAATAAAAAGATGGGTGTCAGATTCTGGTGGTTGACCAAAAATAAACCCTTTACAACCATCAGATCGGGCTTATTATCCTTCCAATGCTCAAGCTAATATCTTAGTTCTTACCTTAAGCCTACATGGCTTGGGCCAATTATCCTAACGTCAATTTGATCACTTACTTTATCAAAAGCTCGGGCTGAATCCACTCGCACATTATGGCTGATTATCACTGCACTTAAAACTCAGCAATTGGTCCCATATATCAGAAACAATATCAAACATTCTGCGTTAGAATTCATTTGGGATTGATTTAAAGATAACGTCTAAAAGTCCCATAGACAGATAGACATTTTAATGTAATCAATTTCCCACCCTAGGGTGAAATTTTTATGTCAATCCTTATAATTGGCATGATAGTACTTGCACATGGACTACCCAAATGAGAGTACCTAGTGCTATCAAGAGAGAGACCTACTGACATCCCAATTAGGGGTGTATCATCTACTCCAATTAATGCAAAAATCTCACAGAAGATGTATTTTGTTAGCAGTATGATGAAACTCAAATCAAGAGGATACTAGGACATTTTTGCATGGTTTATTGCGATTTTTGTCCCTATTTTACCGATTTTGAGAGTATTTTGCCACCAATAAACCTAGCAATAGGCCTCAGTCATATCAGTTTAAGAACCAAACTGAGGTGGAAAATAATCTGTTGAAATTACATGCTCGAGTGTGGCCAGGAGATGCCCTAGAGGTATAAATACCAGCACCTGTCCTAATGATCATTATCAAATAGATATCCTTTTAATAAAGATACTTTGTTTTATCTTTTTCCTGTTTTCTTATCAAAATCTTTTCTTTGGAGAAGTGTTGACAAGCTGGAAGTACCAAATCCCCAGCTTGTAACTATACCTGCCTTGGAAGAAGTTCCCAATTATGAAGGTAAAATTAAGCCTGAAACTGTCCATAAGAGTCAGGGCTAATTAACAACGCCTAGTGAGTTTCTGAACAGTTCATACCATAAGCCACTGGCAATATTGTTAATCATTTTGCTAAACTTCGTCCCAATTAAGTTTGCAGGATTCCAATTATCAAGTGAGCAATGCTCAGATCTTAACAACTAATGCTCACTAAAAATTGGTGACACTCTCCAAAATGGAATCACATAACCAGTTTCTGGCAGATTTGGCCAGATGAGAAAGTGACAATAAGATGGAAATTAGTGACAAGGAAGTCTTGGATTATTTTAATACTAGCCGCTAAGGCTCTGAAGCTGGTACCTCCTACTTCCTGGATATTATCACAGTGGGGGGAGCTCATGCAGATACAATAATCCCAATTGATCTTACATCTGCAAGCGTAAAAGCTATTCTGGAAACCTTATATCAGGGTTTTAGGATTGGTAATTCACAAATCAATACCTCCTACGGCCTGTTATATCACTTTAAGGATCAGGCGCTAAAGATGGATATATACATAAAGTACCATGATGCAACCGTGGCATTTCCTGCCAAATGTCTCACAGACAGTCAAGCAACCAACGAATTCCTGGTTAACTTTGTTCAACTCTCAATAAAGCATACCCAGTGAATCATTGCTAGAGAAAATCTGGAAGTTTATGAAAATCTGCTGTGTGCAAGGGGAGAAACAATCTTCCTGAAATGCACTACTAGAAAAAAATTTTACGGTTTTACTGAAGTCTGAAAAGCAATTGTGGATAAAACGGACTTGCCAATGAAGCTCATGGGAGATTAAACACACTTGAGGAGCTATTTAATGTTAGAGTCCCAAAGATAGCTGCAGAAGTTCTTGCTCGCCAAGGGCTATTGCATGAATAAGTACAAACATGAATAAACGCTATCAAAAACTAGAAGCTCATTCTGATTTCCTACCATCTCAGTCAGAACGAATTACCATACATGCCACTTAAGACCAAAGAAATCACCTGGAGTTAAATGCAAAGCATGATGACTTGAGAACCATGTTTGGGATGAGCTGGATACTGTAAACAAGAACATCAAAGACCTTGCAGCAAAACTAGCTTTCCCAAATAGGGATGAAGAGGATGCCCAGATCAAAGAGAAAATTTAAAACTTTGGTTTGTGGTGTCAAGATTGCAGGCCAGAAATAGTGAAATTAATCAGGAGAATTGGGAACTCAGAATGCAATTATAAACTTAAAAATCCCGAGTAGACAGTATGGACAAAGACATTGAAAGCAATTAAGCTTTATTCAAAGAGGAGTATGACAACCTTAAAATGAATTCTAATTTCTCAAAAAGCAAAGCTGTCAGTTCTCACCCAGCTTTGAAAAAGAGAAATAGAAAAGTTATGCTTATTTGGCCAAAAAAAACAGTTTAGAAAAACAACAAGGTGGAATTCTCTCTTTCACTTTGATATTCAAAATTAAAGCCAAATTCAACTTTTTTAAAAAAACTAAACCAGCCACTTAATAAAGCCAAGCTTACCAATGTCAATGTAGTCGATGCCTGATGTCCTGGTGTGGGGTGGTGGTGTGCCACCCACTGCCATTTTTCAGCTGCAACTGAAGCGCACCTGGGCTGGCTCTGCTAGTCCCCTAATGCTACCCGGCTTTATGTCATCCTCAGGACTTGGCCCACCACCTTGTAACCACCCAAGTGGTGCTCTGGAGCCCAATGGTGCTCCCCTAGAGTAATTTGTATTTTGGCCTTTGGTTCAAATATGGGAATCTCTTCCCATATGTGAGTGAAGCCATCATTGAGATGGCCACAAAGTTTTTAAACTCGCCAGTTTTATCAATTTCTGCTCATTTAAGTGGTATTTTGACCTTGAATTCCACTCTTAAGCTGATGCAATGGCATAAGCAAAGCTATCATCAGTTTTAAAAAATTCTGTTTCCCACAGTTTGTATCCAGCTCCTGGATGAGACCACTTTGGTGATCCAGTTTGCTGGGTTGCCTTCCCATCTCTCCCCTGAGATCCTCTGTCAGAATTTGCACTGAAGCTGATAATAAATTTGGTCAGGTCCTTCCAAGCTCACTTAAATGGTTGGACAATAATGGATTTCGCACTGAAATCCAATATACAAATAATTGAAGAGGACTTAACCTTTATTAGGTTCAGAGGTCCTATTAAATCTCTATTAATGGAACTTAATCAGTTGTTGATGGTTCAGAGGTTTCTGCGGGCTGAATATAACAGTTGTTGGATTTCACACTGAAATCCAAATATAAATATGCCAACGAACTTCAAAGAGTAGATAATACTTCAAGGAAAGTTAAATTTATTATTAAAAATACTTAGGAATATTTATAGTATAATGAGATCTTCATATCAAATAGAGGATAAGATCTTTTCTATCAGATAACTATTATATTTGATTATTAGATCTGATAAGAAATAATAAATGGGATATCAACTTTGTTATAATTGTAGCATTTTCAAAATGCTAATTATGCCTAATTGAGAAGGAATTAATTTCTTTGTAAGTCATACAACTCAATTGTGATATCAGGAATGGAATTGAGTTTAGATGCAATTTGAACTGGAAACATCAGTGCACTGCACAATGGAATAAATATGATTGGAATCAATGGTGTACCACGCACAGGCAGATTGAAATATGAATAAAATATATAAATATAAATTATAGCCCAAAAGCAATTATGCTAATGTGGAAACCCCAGGTCAAGGCTTTACCCAAATTAGGGTAAATCCTGACAGCCTCCACCATGAACTCATGGAGAGTTTGGTCATTTACGGCGCAGACCCCATGCTACAGCTTGTGGTGCCCAATGGGGTGGATTGTTTGGAAGAGCCTCAAGCCTTTGCAACGATCTTCCCTTTCCATCATGATACTCATCTCACAATTCCCCCTCATATGGCAATCAGATCTATGCCAGATCACCCCTTTTGGGCGTGGGTCAAAAATGGCTGCACAATTTGCCCCTAGTGCTTCAAAATTGGATCATATGAAGTGCAAGTGCCCTGCAGTTTCCGCCTCCACCACTTCCACTGCCCCTCCTTCTGGCGTCAGCCCAGCTGCAGCCATGCCCAAATTATTCGAATGAGTCCTGATCCTCTCACCCCCAACCTCAGGGAATTTTGGCACTGCTTTGAAAGCAGCAGCCAATCAAAATTTTAAAAATTCAAAAAATTTAAATACTTTGACCAGGTTATGGAACCTGAGTTGATGGATGAAACAATTTTAGCTGAGCTGCCATGATTGACTGTTTACAGCCAATCAGGTTCTGCCACCACACCAACTCCTGTGGCTGGGCCAGTGCTGGCTGAGCTTAACCCATTTGAGTGTCTCAAGTGAATTGATGAAAGCAACTGGCCATTCAATGGAAAGCCAGATTTCACATTGGAGGAGTTTTTTTATTAATCCTCCAGATTTGTGCTCCGCCATTTTTGCTCTAAAAACGGCTTCCCATATTATAAAAGTATAAATAAAATGGCGGTGGAAGCTGCAGCTGCCCCTGCCAACATCCTCCTCCACCAACGTCTCCATGGGGTGATTGAAGCCCTAGTTGAGGGTATTCCTATCCCAAACTACCCCTCCAATTTTGATGAAAATGCAAAATATGAAATTGAGGAGCTCACTTTTGGTGCAAGCTGCACTTGCATTGACATGGCAACAACTTCTCTTTTTGACCCCAATTATCCCCAAACCCACCGCGCATCAAGTCTTACACTTGTGTTCCAGCTCTCATCACTTTTGCTGAGCATCAACTGATCAATATGTTGAGGTGATGGACACCGTTGACCTCATAAATGAAGAAAACCAACTATACGTCCTTATGCCTCATGTTGCTGATGCTCCCACCCTAATGCTGTCTGCCATGGTCCACCAGCTAAAGTGGGCACCAGATAAAAGCTTCCCCCAAAGCCTCCTCACTTTCCAATATGGATTCCTAGGCTAATAACTTAGAGGCTATATAAAAAAAAATTATTTCTAATAATCCCTTTATTTGGCTCATTCAAAATAAAGATGCGTGGCAGCTCCCCCTTTTGGTCTGGGCACCACTAGTTCTAAAAACAACTAAGGTCTGCATTCAAGCATCAGAATCCAGTAGTTTGTAGCAATATCATGATTTTGAATTATCATAAATGACACCGATACAGAAACTGATATTTTGAACAATTATTCTATGCCTAGAGTTCTGGCATCAATCCTGAATCCAGATACTCCCCAACGGGAAAGAGGGCCAATTATGAACGATGATACACCAAGACGTTCAAGAGGAAGTACAATCCTTATGCCTGAAACAGGGCGAGTTGACTCAAAACCTTTGAATTTACCAAAGTTTGATAAGGATGGGAACGTTCTGTCTTCCCTCAAACTGTTTGAAAAAGCAATGCGAGGAGCATCAGACAATGAAAAAGAATCAGCATTGATCAACTCACTCAATGCCCATAGTTGTGACCTCGTTATGCCCTATTTGGGTGACGATTGGTCCTATATGGATGCCAATATTGCTGTGACAAAACAGCTTGGAGGGCCTGAGAAATTAGAAACCCAAAAAGAGAGCTTCTTAATATTGAATTCAAAAAAGAATGATACTATTAAGGACTTTGAAGATAAATTATTCCATGAGGCACAAGTTCTGCGTGGGTGCAGCGCAATAGATAAGTATGACACTAAGATTGCAATGGACGCGCAGTTATGCCCTTCTGTGAACTGCACAATATCATGATACCTGCATTCAATGGAAGCTTGAAAATCCAAGAACTTAAAAATTAGTTAAAAAACGGTTCTCATAATTTTAATACCCCTAATCAGCCCAAGGATCAGCAAAAATCCCGATATCTGGGCCCAAAAGGCATTACTATGTCCAATAAGGGGAAAAATTTCAAAACTAAGAATCAAAAATTCGAGCAAAAGCAGCAAACAGGGCCAGTTACATTTCACAACTGTGGTCAAAAGGGGCATTTTTCTATCCAATGCTACAGACGGTTCAATAAAAAGACTGGAGCCAACGTTGCTCTAGAAATCAACAGTGACAGTGAGGCGGGAAAAGAGCAGGTGGAGTAGAGGCAGAATGCTCTAACTCCATCAACGTTCAAACCATTCCATCTGACCCTGGTGAGCTCTTTAGAGCTGAAGAGTCACCGAAGATAACCTCCATCATATTGTGGCTAATGATGTCATAATGGTCACTACTTAGGCCACAGCAAAAGCAGCTAAACACATGTGGATTACCAAAGAAGCCAAAGCAGAGGTATCAAAACCTTACGTGAAACAGATTATTGATCAGGGTTTAGACCTCCAACCTAGATGTTCAAAAGACCTACCCTCACTTAATAACGTTCAAATAGCCATTCCCATGAATGCCTTAGAAGATATCTTCCCAGATATTTGCTCAAGTCTGAAATCACACCTGGAATCGGGCATCAATCACAGCATTCATACAATAAATACCTCTGAAAACTACTCTGAATGTACTTATGTGGACATAGCAGTAAACAAGGTGAAAGTTCAGTCCGTCATCAATAGCGATGCTCCTATCAATATAATCAACACAAAGTTGGTTAAAAAACTGAAAATTGCGCCCGATGTTGCCCACTGTCAGGAATATGGAACAGCTGGAGCGCATCCAACTAAGTTGCTGAGCACATACAGTATCCTACCTCTCAGATTCGGATCTATTTTAGTAACAGAACCTGCTATAGTGTTGCCAAATATGAACTATGATATCATAATTGGGACTGAATTTCTAAGAAGATATGGAGTTGTTACCAATCATAAGGATGATACTCTCACCATTCTGGGCCAGGCTATTCCAGTTTACTACAACTGTGATAAGGCTTTTAAAAAAAGAAATCCAGCCTATTCATAAATATGGACTACAAAGATGGAGTCATCCCAATTGAGTATTCCAAAGCTCAGTCAAAGATAAAACCACTACCCACATAGATCAATGAGTCAAATGTCATTCCTCTTTGATCAACTCAGAACATCACTATACCATCTGGAGAATAAGTAATTGTCCTGATGGGACTAACAATTAATATCTCGGAAGGACTTTATGGTGAAGTATATTAATCATGGGCTAAATTTCGATTTGAACCAAACATTACCCCTGGTATTATCATTCATGGCCACGGAGAAAAACACATCTTATGTGAAAACCTGCAAAATCAGCCCATCTCCATAAAGCGACATCAAACATCACATTTCTGCATCTGTTCCCTACCACGGAATTTCACTCATTTCATGAGTTTGGAACTCTTGTCTAATTAGGCTCCCCAATAAGGACCTAGTCAGCATAAATAATGTCGTCCCTATGGCTGATCTAAGAAACCTGACCAACTCTGAGAAGAGCCAAGCTCAGGAGTTATTCTCTAAATATCAGGAAATATTTGCACAAGAAGATTTCAACTTGGGATGTGCTAAGGGTGTCACCCACAAAATTGATACCAGAGTTTATAAACCAATTTGATTGTGTATGATTAGAAGCTCAAAACCATCAGAAGAAGCTGTATCCAAAGAGATTAAGAAACTCCTTGATTGTAGCATGTTATTGCCTTCAAAAAGTACATGGGCAGCACCAATTTTAATAGTGAAGAAAAAAGTATGGAAGCAACCAATTAGTCATTGATTATTGGAAGTTAAACAACATCACAAAGAAGGACTCATACCCTCTGCCATGAATCAACAATGCCTTGGTAGGCTAGAGGTTGCAAAGTTCTTCTCAGTAATGGATCATATCAGCAGATATTGGCAAATAGATCTTCCTGTTGAGGAGCGCAAGAATTGTGCAATTATAGCCCAAGTGGGCTTATTACAGCTGAAAATAATGCCTCGAGGGCTCTGCAATGGCCTGGCTACTTTCTGAAGGGATATGGACACAATTCTTGGAGATTTGAAGTTGTCATGTGTACTAGTTTACCTTGATGATATCAACGTTTTCAGCCACACTTTTGATGACCACCTGGAACACTTAGAGGAGGTTTTCAGAAGGCTAGAAGCTGCAAACTTAAAAATCAAGCCCAGAAAATTCCGGTCTTTAAAGACCAACTGGAATACATCAGATTTGTAATTAACAAAGTGGGTCTTTGGCCCCACCCTCTAAGCTGGATACCATCTCCAAAATGAAATGGCCCAAATCCAAGTGTGATATCCAATTATTCCTCAGCATGATTGGGTACTATTGCCAATTTATCACCAATTTTGCACAATTTGAGGAGCCACTTTTCTATCTACTTAAAGATAAGGTCCCAGTCAACTGGACTCCGGATTGCCAGTATGCATTTGACCAACTCTAATCAGCCCTATTGGGCGCGCCTGTTCTTCAATACCCAGACTTTGATGGTGAATTTATTGTCCAACTGACGCGTCCCTAACAGCAGTGGGGGGCGTGTTATCCCAAGTTGGAGAAGATGGGGAAGAATATCCAGTCGCCATAGTTAGTCAGACCTTAAATGTTCATTAAAGGAACTACATGGTGATGGAATGAGAATAATTAGCTGTCTTATATTCTTGCAAGCAATTTTAGGTCTACCTTCATGGCATTCATTTCAAAGTTGTTACCAATCATGCTTCCCTAAGACGGTTAAACAACTTAAAAGAACCTGAGAGCTAATTAGCCCACTTGACATTAAAGCTTCAAGCTTATGACTACACCATTGAGCATTGAGCTGGGGCAAAACATCAAAACGCCAGTTGTCTATCCTGACTACCCACCATTGCAACACTTAGTCAGGTCACTGACGATTTGTTTAAGAAAATGGTCAATGGAGAGTACCAAGATGAGCCCAAATGCATCCAAAAAATTATCAGATCTACAAAAAATACAACTATCAAAAACGGGATGCTTTACAAGATCGTTGATGGCAAAAAGTATATTTTCTCAAGATCCTCAGCCTGAAAATACCTATTAATGGCGGCACATAAGGCCATAGGGCATGGCGGATTCAAAAAGACAAATGAGCATCTGAAGCAATTCTACTGGAAGCCAATGCATTTTGACATCCAAGAAATGCTAGAATGCTGTGCGGAGTGCCAAGGCAAAAAATCGTTCCAAAAAAGCACATCTTACCAGCTTGTTCGCCCAAGTTTGCCTGGCATACTGTATCTATTGACATTTTGGACCAATTTCAACAAGCAATACAAAGGACAAGTATATCATTATAGCCATTGACCACTTGACCAATTGGGTCGAGGCCAAGGCTATTTGGGAAGCTGGAGCAGCAACTACAGCCAAGTTCATACTTGAAAACACCATCCACAAGCATGGATGTCCCCAGGTTATTCTGACCAATAATGAAACTAATTTTATCTCTAATGTCCTTAACAAGCTCATCCAATTAATGGGAGTACAAGGTGTGCTTTTTCTCCCTGTCATCCCAAAACTAATAGTACTGTTGAGCGTGCAAACGGGACGTTGGTGAACATTATCAGGAAATTTAACTTCAGCCAAACCATCCAAATGGAATACTTATCTAAGTTTGGCAGTAATTGCCTACAATATCTCCTACCATTAATCACCCAGTATGTTCCCATTTCAAGTATTATATGGAAGACATCCAGCCCTACCAATGCTACTATATTTGGCCCTAGAGGAACCTGGCGAAAACACAAATCCTCAATAAATTGAGAAGCTTGCAGATGCTTTAATCAAACTACAAGCTCATGCATTTGACAACAGTTTTGCCGTGATAAAGGCCCAACATAAAAAGGACTTAGAGAATCACTACAAATTGGCCAAATTTGAAGTTAATGATGAATTTCTATTTTGAAACACCCACAGATAGGGCCAATTGCAAAAATTAGATTGCATCTGGGTAGGGCCATTTGAAGTGATTGTGAAGACATCTAAGTTCATATACACAATCAAGGATATTAGGACTGGCCATATATACAACCAAGTCCATGCAAAATTCCTAAGAAGGTTCAATAATTGGGCTGATTAATAAAATGAAAAAATAAAAAAAGGGGGAAACAGCAAACTTATATATATATGATAATAGTTCTATTATAATTAAAGGGTGCTTAGCCTGGCAGGTAAAACTGCTTCCACCCTAGTGCAGGTTTTGAGTTCAAAACCTGTACTGGCTAGAAAAATTCTTGGTGTGGTATATTTCCCAAGGTATACCTACCTCAAATACTTTTTTTATTATAATTAATACTTTAGTTCACACTTGAGGATGGGAATAGGATCCAACTACAGAATTTTCAAGCGTTCAGGCTGAAGTTACCAGATAGAAAATCCAAGTCCAGTCTCATCAGGTGATCAGGCTGATGATAACAAATAATGAAGATCAACAAAGGCTAATCACGAATCTTAGGGCTTATGTTTGAGTCAAGTGGGGGAAAATTTCAGATTCTGGTGGTTGACCTGAAAATAAACCCTTTACAACCATCAGATTGGGCCACTTATTCTCTAATGCTCAAGCTAATATAGTAGTTCTTACCTTAAGCCTACATGGCTTGGGCTGATTATCCTAACGTCAATTTGATCACTTACTTTATCAAAATCTCGGGCTGAATCCACTCGCACATTATGGCTGATTATCACTGCACTTAAAACTCAGCAATTGGTCCCAAATATCAGAAACAATATCAAACATTCTGCATTAGAAATCATTTGGGATTGACCCAAAGACAACGTCTAAAAGTCCCATGGACAGATAGACATTTTAATGTAATCAATTTCCCACCCTAGGGTGAAATTTTTATGTCAATCCTTATAATTGGCATGATAGTACTTGCACATGGACTACCCAAATGAAAGTACCTAGTGCTATCAAGAGAGAGACCTACTGACATCCCAATTAGGGGTGCATCATCTACTTCAATTAATGCAAAAATTTCACAGAAGATGTATTTTGTCAGCAATATGATGAAACTCAAATCAAGAGGATACTAGGACATTTTTGCATGTTTTATTGCGATTTTTGTCCCTATTTTACCGATTTGAGAGTATTTTGCCACCAATAAACCTAGCAATAGGCCTCAGTCATATCAGTTCAAAGGCCAAACTGAGGCGGAAAATAATTTGTTGAAATTGTGTGCTCAAATGTGGCCAGGAGATGCCCTTGAGGTATAAATACCGGCACCTGGCCTAATGATCATAATTAAATAAATATCCTTTTAGTAAAAATAATTTACTTTATCTCTTTCCTGGTTTTCTTATCAAAATCTTTTCTTTGGAGAAGTATTGACTAGTTGGAAGTACCAAATCCCCAGCTTGTAACTATACCTGCCTCAGAAGAAGTTCCCAATTATGAAGGTAAAATTAAGCCTGAATTTGACCAGAAGAGTTGTGGCTATTTAACTACGCCTAGTGAGATTCCAAACAGAAGAAAATACTAAGAGCCACTGGCAATATTAAGGATTATCTGGCTGAACTTATCCCAATTAAGTGTGCAGGATTCCAATTATCAAGCGAGCAATCCTTGGAACTTAACAATGTGACTTTAGCAATTTTATTAGTATAAGCATGGAAAGAGGAAAAAATGTACCCTCTTGATATTGTACCATACCATATTGAAATTATATTAAGGGTCAACTGAAATAAAATGTTAGGTGTGAGGAATAATTTTGTAGCATCTGAATTAGGTAATATGTCAAATCATCCTATAAGAGCTCAGGATTTTGTGGTCACCTAGGTGAAATGACTGATGGGACAGTATGGTTAGACAAAACGTACCCATGTGGTAATGATTTGATGTACTTTAACCAATCACCATCTGCTAAAATAATTGCACCTTGAGTACCTCTGCCACGCCTATAAAAGGGGGTCCCTCCTGGGTGTTGAAACGGAACTGGCCATGGCAGGAGGAGAACCATTCAATGGGAGCCCCAGAATATGCCGTGTGATTGGAGTAATCTGACTGCTAGCATTTGAATTAATAGCCCGTTTAGTAGGTGGAAAAGCGTTGCCCTGATTTGCAGGGTTCCACTGAGAACCAGCCAGGGTCTTTTGGCCGATATTGTCATTATTTTATGTTCAATATAATATTATGAGATTGGACATGTAATTGGCCAATCATATTTGTTAAATTGGGATTATTCTTCTCAAATAAATTCTTTTGCTGAAGTCAAGGTGGCAATTGTCTGACAAATGGGTTGGAATATTGAATGCTCATATATGGATTTTGGGTAGCATAGTTGAGTGAATTTTATTTGTCACCCATTTGTTTCTCAGATTAGTAAACGTGGCCAAAATATAGCAGAGTCTGCAACACCAGCATGTAAAGAAGCAGTAATAAAAAAGGTTATTTAAGGGCAAGGTAGATAAAAGAGTGAGTTAGTAGAAGCTTTATGAGTTCACCTTTTTTAGAAATTTAGATGGAATTAGATATATAGTGATGACATGGTAAGGTATGCCAAACATATGACTTTTGAGTGGGATAATCCAAGCTCTTGATTTCTTTTAGAGGCTTAGTTCATAATAGGAAAATAAAGCTTAAGATTTCTATAGTAAAGGGTGATATAGCCAGATGCTTATTGATCTGACAAGGTAATCCAAGAGTGATTCAGATATAGCTTGTTTGAAGCCTTAATTTAAGAATAATGGTCATGGGACAATCACCTTACTAACCAGATGATGAACCCAGTGTAAGTCTGAAAACCTAACCTCTTGTGTTGGACCACGGGAAGTTCTCTTAAAGAAGAAAGAAGGGATTTAATGCACCTGTGGAGCACTTGGTTCAACTGGGAGACTTGGCCTATGTTTTAGAGAACGTTGGATAATTTCTTTGGCCCCAAAGAAACCCCTAACTGTACCCCTCTTTTCTGCTTCTTACCTTGCAAATAAGGTCAAGGGGATTTGTAGGGAGGTAACTCTGGCCAAAGGCCACCAGCAGTATCCCACCTTCACTTGGTTCCCACCTTGTCATCCCTCACTTCCTTGTAAATTGTAAAATTTGACTTCAAAACTCTGGAAATTATTTCTGAGTCAGAAAAAACAGGTTGGCTAAGGAACATGAGATTTTAGGTCCTGGGATGCCAATCTGATAAGAACCCGTTCTTAAAAGATTAGTAATCAACTGTCAAAATTGACTCCTCTGAGATACAATTTTCCAGGTCTCTAATATGAGAAAATCTGATCAAGTTTGGATCAATAATGGTACTAACTGCAGATCAGGGAATTATGTTACCTGAGCTTTTATGACCTCAAACATAATCTAGCTGGCAACCCCTCAAGCCCTGCTGTTCTTTCATGAGCACGTCAGCCATTTCAATCCAAGCCATTCCTCAATCTCTTTCCTCATTACTCAGTATGAAGGATAACTACCCTTCTTGGGTTAATATTGATTCATTATTTTAACAGTTTAATAAAATCTCTTTTATTTAAAAACCTACTACGTGGACTCTGCCACTCTATCAATATTAACTCTTTGATTTTTTTAGCATTAGGTGGTCCCAACCTAAAGGGGGGATACACCAATCTTCAATATTCTCTCTTTGAACCCAACCAAACATGTCATGATCTGCGCTCTGGGACAATGATCATTAAGTAGCACTCCATTCCATCAATCCAGCACCTTGCCCTAAGCTGGTCAAAGTTATTTAAAGTTCAGCTCTTGACTTGCTTCATTAATCCGCCATGCTATAAGAGCTTTCTGATCCGCCAGATCCAGACACTGACCTTCTGCTGGTTCAGCACAATCTGGTCAACCCTCAGTTTTGCCACCCTTCACTCAAGATAGCCATCATCTTGCAATGATTGCCTCGCTGACCCACCACTGGTTCAGCGTGATCCAGGCGAGATGAGGCCTCCTCCCCCTCCAATTTCAATTTGTTATCTATGGGTGAGAAACACCTGTAATTACAACTGAGAGGCAAAGACCAGCCGGTGGATTATCTAGGGTATTGCTCCTCAGGCTAAACCGTCCTAATTTATTTGTTAATTTAATCCGCCGTTCCAATAACATTTTTCCAACACATGAAACAACTACAAATCACCCTACATAAACAAGACAATTCCAAAATTACCCCATATATGAGTTGAGCCGTTTCAATTTGATTTGCAAACCCAATCATCATTTCCATGAGACAGAAACCTAATTATCCTAAGGACTCTTATTTATATAAAAATGAACCTGGGTAACATGGGACTGAAACTAAAGGCCAGCAACTGCAGAACCAGTAGGCTTGGTCACTTCCCTGCCCCCCTCCCCTGGGGTTGCCTCAGTAAGACCCACAGTTGCCCCCATTGCAGCCAAATGGTTTTTTATAGGGGCATTTGGTATGTTATTTAACTTTTACTACACTCACAAGAATCATAGAGCGTCCTACCTCCAATTTATTAGGGCTGCTATGCCACTGTAATTCTGGTATTACCACTGGGTTGTTACACACCCAAATTAAGATTTTAGTCTTATTTTAATTATCAGGATCCATGACACCTTGGGCTGGATTACATCCCTACAGATTCCCTCTCTCTATCACAAAAAGTATAAAACTTAGAAAGGATAGACAGGAGGGTAGGATCTCTAAAGGGGAATGCACTAAACTAATGCTCATTTACCTAAAGAGAAAAATCACCCTTATGGGCAAAGGGATAGACTAGAGGTTTGAGACATGTTAGATTCAGCAAATGGGCGTCATAACTCAACTGCACAGGTTACAACACCAGGATTACAAAGCTAATGTTTGAAGACAGTATCTTTAAATTAAAACCAATAAAACACTTAATTTACACTATTAGTGGATCTTTATTTAATCAAGTAAGATTTCACTGCAGTATCAAAGACTCCCAGTGGCTCTTGGGCTTGGTCAATATTTCTTCCTAGATGACACTAAACTCTGCTCAAGGGGAAAAGATCATTCTACCTTTGCAATCCTCCTTAGATATACAAATCCAATTTTTATTTTCATGGGTGCATTAGTATTTGCCAAGCAGCATTTCAAAATGGGTCAACTAAAATGATGATATCCAAATTGGGTGAAAAAGGTGAGAACTAAGGCTCAGAGTATCTTTCATAATAGAGGCATTCAGCCGCACATAGTCAAAGCATTGGCAAATGACCCTGATAACTATATATCCCTATTACTGCTGGTTTTATGCTGTCACCAGAATGGCAAAAACTGATTACAATAAATTAAGAGCCAATAATATATTTGAGACCACAGCACCAGTGGTCAATAAATGTGTAATGGGAAAAAAGATATACCTTGGGGTATTGTAAGTTCTGGGGAACATCCTCTGGGTGTTGATCAGGCCATTTTCCTATTTCCAAGCAAGAAGGCACCGAGGAGGATGGCTGTACCCTTCGTTACTCAGGGCAATCTCGCTCACGTGGTAGATGAGTGCAGGGTAACAGCCCTCCCACTTCAGATAACACTCCTGGTACCCACACTCTCCTTGGTAGAACTGTTACAGGGAATCAATAAAAACTGTGCTGAGATCACTAAAATGAAATTGATCATAACCAATTCAAGAGGCAATCAGCCCAATGCTCAGATTTTAAATAGTCAAAAAGGTATGAAGACTGATTTATTGGCTGGAATGCCCGACAGTTGTGATTTGGTTAACATGACAATTGGAAAAATCTCCCCTTCCCAAATCCGTTGGGCATCACCCCCAATGGGCAGGTAATAGCACCGGACACCATCGACAAGGTTCTGAAGCTTCCTGCTGACAAATTGGGTGTTGCACCTGATGCAATGCCACAGACCGAACAAATGGTCCAGCAACTGAGCACGGGAAGGTTGGGCATCCCAATCCTGTTCCCAACCAAATGGGCCCACCCCTATGTGGGGTGGCCTTGAGGGTTTCCCGCCACTCATTGGGCTAAATGCCATCAGGCCAACCGTTGGAAATGCAGCCAATCCTTGGTTTGGATATTTGAGGTCAAACTGACAGTGACTCAGCCCACTGCCAAATTTTTCGATGTCAGTTTCCAGGAAACTAACCTGCCCATTCCCAAATAATTTGCCAATTAGGTCAAATTTGCAGGACCTGATCCCAGCTTGTTATTCCCCCAAATTGACTACTATTTAATCAGTTGCATTACAACTGAGAAAATTTTTAGTCAATTTTTCTTCCTTAAATTTTCCATTAAAAAAACCTTCCCCAAAATTTAGTTTTTTTATATATGTTGAAAATTAGGCTACCTTATCCACTGACCTTCTTGTACCCCTCAGGGTTAATGGCCATGAGCATCTGGTACGCTATCTTGTGCTATACAGAATTCTGGCTCACTGGTAGATATTGGTGGAACTCCTCTCTAGTTCCATATTTGTCATATCAGCAGCAGTGCCTCGGGCATTCTGGTTTGCCTTTTGGGTGCTCTGGCACCCTGGCTGGTGGGCCAGTCTAATTCTTACTTGCTGTTCACCTGACAGGTATTAGGGATCTGCCAAATAGTAGATCAATACTTTAGGCCATTACATATAAAAGCTGAGGCTGTGTGGTATAGTAACTATATTGATCAAATCTACTTTCTAGTTATTAGCTGAAATATGACATTAATCTTATAAATAACGTATGCTGATAGTTGGTCAAACCAATTACAAGACCATTCTTGAATCTAAAGTGGTACTTGGAAATGTTTAGTTAAAGGGGTTTATCCTCAGAGCGTAGAGGAAAGGGATATATGTGGAAGAGCCTTAAAGTTTAAATTTTTAAATTTATTGCGAGGAAGGCCAACCAGGGGACGGACACTTCCAAATGTCAACCCAAAAGAGACAAAACTTAGTAACATGGAAGGCACCCCAGAGAAGCGATGCTATCTCTTATTGCCAGCGGGAACGCCACTTATGGGGAGGGGAGGGAACGTGTGAATGGGCCGTAGCCACAATTGAACACGTGTGGAGGAAAGGGTCTGATTTGATGAACCAAACTGGGAACCAGGAGGAGACCAGCTGTCAGCGATGTGGTGGGAGGTATCCAAACATCCATGCCTGAAAGTGGTCCACCAAATGAGACCGGAATCTGTGGACAGCTTCTGGGAGGGTGGGAGTGGAGCCTGCGATGGCATCTAAGAAAATCGTGTGGATAGTCCACATGGCTATTGCAACCACCAGAGCACGGAGGGAGGGTGGAAGGGGGAGGCCATTGATAAAGCAAACATATCTCTTGACAGACTGAAGGGATGCATTTGATCCTGGCCAAGCAGACGTTGAACTTCGCGCCATATCACTTTAGAGGTAGGACACTTCTCCAGGCGGTGGAACAGCGTTCCATACTGGCCACACACGACGCAGGTTGAGTGTAAAGCGTTAGAGCTCTCAGCTGTACGGTACACCCGCCTCAGGCAGCGCCACACATGGGAACGGATTTGAGGCTGCAACAGAGGATGGTGTACGTAAATCCAGATAGGTTTTTGGGTCTCAATGGAGTAAGGGATGTCTATCATGTCCAGGTAGTCCACCCTGGATAGGACATGGGGCCGTGTGGGGATCACGCCATCATGGATGGGTAGCACCTATACCTCTCGTGTAAACTGGGGTGAGGGGCGGCCTCTTTGGGTTGTATGTCCGCTAATACAAATCCTCCACTCAGCACTCCGAATGGAGAGGAGGATTCGTTTGTAGTGGGTTTTAGTCCCGTGAGGACCTGTGGCTGATGGGTGTGAAGCCAGGTATTTCATCAGGGAATGGGGGCTCAATGGATTGTTGAGGCCCAAGGCATGGGAGAAGTTGGAGCAGGCTGCGCGGGATCAGTGTTGGGAGGGGAGCGTAGGGGCAGTGACGGCCACAATACAGGTACCCAAGATCTTGGCCGCATGGGCTCTGAAGTCAAGCAGGCCCATGCCACCATGCTGATGAGGGCCAAACATGACCTCTAACTGTACTGGTGGAGGGCGACCTGACCATAGCCATCCTTGCAGCAGGGCATGCAAGGATTTGAAGAAGCTTGGGGAGAAGGGGATGGTGTGGGCTCCAAACCAGACTTTGGATAGGAGCATAGAGTTGGCTAAAACAACCCTACCAGTAAGGGAAGTAGGGTGAGCTCTGAGGGAGGCAATGCGCTTCATCACGTTGTCTAGAATACAACTCTCCATTACTGCTGATGCATATCCGCCTGCCTCCACCCACATGCCCAGATGGCGGACCAGCCCTATGGTAGGGCGTGGCACAAAGGGGAGCACCAGTGGGGTGGTGTGGGGTGAGCTGGGAGGGCGAGCGCGTGTGCGAGCAAATGGGCCAGGCTGAGCGTTGGTTGCAGGGGCCCAGCAGTTATGATACCAACCAAGGAGGATGATTTCAGTTTTGTAGGCATTCAATGCAGCGTTATTACCTGGGAATACTCCTGGATGAGGGCTTCAAGTGCACGTGCATCTTTATTATTAGATACCCCAACCACACAGTTGTCTGCAAACACCATCATCTTGACTGGGGCTTGGCCTGGCACATGGCCCCAGTGAGTTGGGCATTTGCATTTCAAAGTAGTGGGTCAAGGCTGAAGTTGTATAAGAGTGGGCTAAGGGGGTCTCCTTGTTGCAAGCCCCTTTGAGGGCGGACTGCTTCCATTAGGAAGCCAGGGCCATGTACTGCCATAGTTGCAGATTCCGTGAGCAGCATCAACCAGTTGAAGAAAGGGGGTAAGCGGAATTGATGGAGGCAGGCCCTGAGGTATTCCCAGTTTACTCTATCATAGGCCTTCTGTTGGTCCAAGAATGCAAGTGCCTCAGAGGCTGTGGACTGGCACGCGTTGGCCACAGAGTGCAAGTTGTCCCAAATCGACCTTCTGGGTATGAAACCAAATTATTCTGGGGAGATGGTGGCAGATGCTACAATCCCTAAATGGTTAGCCATGATTTTGGTTAAGATTTTTGTATCCATGTTAGTTAAAGAAATGGGGCGCCAGTTGGCTAAGTCTAGCTTGTCCCCTTTCTTGAAGAGTGTGATGGTGAAGGCCTCTTGTCCTCCTGGCAGGAGGCGCATTTCCAAAAGGCTCTGGTTAAGTGAGGCCAGAAGTAGTGGGGATATATATTTGAAGTACTTTTTGTAGAATTCATATGGAATGCCATCTATGCCTGGGCATTTTCGGTTTGGTGCACCACGAATGGCTGTCCATAATTTGTTTGGAGTAATCAAATTCATTATTTCTGGGTATCAGAAAATGGTGCAGATGTGGGCTCAGTCAAAAAATTCTGCCACTTCAGCTGGCTGAATTGGATTGGATCGGTACAACTCGGAGTAATACTTTTGTATTTTGATTGCCACTTCAGCTGGCATATCCGCATGGAATCATCCGATTTTTGCACCTGTGTGCAGGCCACGCTCTGGCATGGTGCAAATTTTTTTTAAAAAATGTGCGGTGCATGTGCCACCCTCTGTAATGTGTTTGGCCCTGTACTGAACATAAACCTGATACTTGTTGCCTTTTGAGCGCGTTGAGGTAGGCGGCTTCCTCCACCCACTTCTGGCTCCATGCAGAGCTGTATCCTGTAGCTGGGATATTAGATTCCAGGTGTGCCAACTCTGCCAGAGCATGTAATATGACTGCCAATATGGCTCATGAGTGTCTGGAGGAGAGATGGCGAGAGTGGTGGATGGTGTCATCTTTGAAAGTTGCCCATGTGGAAATGGGGTCCACACAAAATGGTGCAACAAACTCTTTTGCCAAAGTTGCTGATTCCACCCATGTGGAAGATCCTGGTGATGTGAGCTCGGAGGGGCAGATTTTGTACCAATGTGGGGCCTTAGCAGCTGTGACAGGTAGGTGGTAGGTTATCAAGACCAGTCGATGGTTGGAGAATTCTATTTTTGTTGTTTTAAAGTGGGATATGTGGGGTTGGAATTTCACCAGCGTAAGGATAAGGTCAATGCGGGACATAGACCTTAATTGGCCATTTTGGACGTGGGGGCGCATCATGTTCTCAAGCAGCAGGGCTTGCCGCGGCAGTGCATCTATTAACCCAAGGGTGGCCTTTAGAATGTGAAATTCAATGTGGCCCTGGGGGGCGTGGGAGGAGGAAGGCCACCGGTCCGTTGGAGTGTTTAGCCAGCAGTTTATGTTGCCGACTATAAAAGGGTCTGGGGGTAGCAGGAGGGATTTGATTGATGAGAAAAATTCCTGACATTCTCATGCACAGGTTGGGGCATAGATGTTGATGATAGCGTGCACCACATCAGCCCACGAGAAGGTGAGAACAAGGACTCAGTCATTGATGAAGGTTTCTGACAATAAAAATTTAAAAAAATTATTTTTCTGAATTAGCACCCCACAGTGCTCTGACCCAAAGGATAGGGATGGGAGGAGTATTATTTTCCAATCTTCCTTGGAACCTCATGGACAGTGGGACTCCTGGATGGCCAGGATATCCACAGGTAAATTTTGTTGTAAAAAACTTAGTTTCCTAGCCTGGGATGGGGAGGCCTTGAGTCCAGTGATATTCAATATCCCTAAAGTAAAGGTTTCCCCTATTGCACCTTAGGTGTGAGGGGGTGGGCACCTGGGCCTACTAGCCTCCTCTAGATCCCCACAGGCCTTCACAGCAGCGTGGGTGTTAGCAGCAACACTATTGGGATTTTTGTTAATTTTTATGGAAAGAGTTGCATTAGCTTTAGCCTTCACTTTTTGTTCCCCCAACATATGACAAATTTTTTGCGGTGCAGATGAGTTTGGTGCACCGTTGAGTGGGTCAAAATTTTTTTCAGTTGGGATAGGCCCCAAGTCAGTTTCAATTGGAGCTTGGGTGCAATGATTGGGTGAGATCAAGTCCCCCATCAGATCCTTGGATTGAGTAGCCCAATTGGCATGGGCTTCCCAATCTGATTGGTTGATAGATTCCCAAGTTGCTTCCACCATGAAGGTTTTGATGTCCTCCTGGCATTGGGAGTGTGGGATAGTGGTGGTGGCTTTGGCCACTTCTTTAGCTATAGCCCTGCAGGCCTGCTTAGCCTTCTTCCACTCTTGTAGGGAGATAGGCTTTACCAGTAGGTAGCAGCCTTGTACTCCCCATGGGAAAGCCTCTTTGGTGCTTGCAGTTGGTTCATAATATGCCTCTCCACTGGCCATAGCTGCCGAGGGGTACTCTTGGAATGTGACACCCTCCTTGGTAGGGCATGCGTATGCCTTATGGCCAAATATATCACAGTAGGTGCAGATGGGGGGTGTGCTGTCCACAGTTACCTGGAATAGGTGGGTGGTATGCCCTGCATTATCAATAAAAGTGGAGTGCGGGATCTGGGTTAGGTCCTTCACAATCTCCTCAGTTGGGATCAGAACTGTGATGGCTTTGCCGATGCACAGGTGTGGTATCAGCATGAAGCATTGTATTTTAAAAGATTATATTTCACCGTATATGGTGAGACCATCCTTCAGGTATTATTCCAAAATATCATGTTTTACCATAGTAGGCAAAAAGTCAAATGTGAGGAAAATTTGGTTTGATTTTATTCATCTGGTGCATTTGGTTTTGATGACCCATTACCCTTTGGGGAGGTTGACTACTACATGCACCACAGTAGCCTCGTCTGCTGCCTCTTTATTTTCAAAACCTAGGTCCAGCCAACTGCATGATATAGAGTGAGGTGCAACGTACACCACGGTCAGAAAAAAGGTGTGCACATCTTCACAAAAAATTTTCCCATAAAGCTATTTGTTGGATATCCAGAAACATGTGGACTCTGTATTCCACTGACAAAAGTGGCTGGGAGTGTGGCGTGTTGATGTACTGGTTGCATCATGCTTGCCATGCGAGGATTTCTGGGGAAATAGTGACCACCAGTTTTTTAAAACTTTTGTCTTTTCCACCAGTTTCTCTGGGGCATTTTCAAATGTTTGAGGCTGCGGGCCTTCCACCTGCTCCTCTTACCTTACTTGCCCAACTGCTCCCTGACATGGGTGCAGACTAATATCCTCTGTGAGATTATCAAACTAGATTCAGACTTGAATTGAATAGGTTGCAAAAGTGATTGCAACAAAAAAGAAAAGAGCCTTAAAATTAGAATAAAGTTTTTTACTATAATTAAAGTATATCTATGGGTAGGGCTATGGATAATAAAGCTTTGATCTAATAATCATAAAATTTTAATTATAATCTAAATTTACTTTAGTTAGGGAGAATACCCCAGTGGTAGAGTATGGACCCTCTACCACTGTCTCCCGAGTTCGATCCCGGTAATGGACTTTGGGTAGGGGACGATTTTGACTGTGTTGGTTTTGCGCGCCAATGCCCCGAACCGAGATATCGAATAGCAAAGGCGGTCCATGGAGTTCCTAGCCTATCATACGCCGCGCATGGAGGTTTTCCGGGTTTTATCCTCCTTTCCCATTTTCTTCACTTCCCTAATCGGTGCGGTATCGTCCCCAGGTCGGCCCACCTCGAATAAAATTTAAAAAATTTAAAATTTAAATTTACTTTAGTTATTAGTTAAAAAAGTGATCATATAAATATTGTAGCTATGGCTATTAAAAAATTAACTAGCAAGCTATATCAAATTATAAGTGACAGGTTTAGAAAGGGGAATTAGGCATGGTAAACTTAACTTTAAAAGGTTAGGGGTTTAGATTTTAAATAAAATTAGCTTTAGTCATGGTTATATAAAGGGATATAGGCATCTGAGGTTACTTGCAAGAATTAAAATAGAATTAGAATTTCACCGACATATACTCAAAGTAAGTAGTAAAAAAGAAAGATTATAAAAAAGAGCTAGTTTTTGATATATAATTGGTATCAAGGGATATTTATATAAATAAAGGTAACAGTTAAGAAAGGGGTCATAGATATAGAAGCCTTAATTATATGAGCATACGCTTATATAAGATAAACTATAGGATTTCACATAAATTTTTCCGTTTTTCACAAAAAAAGTTCTACTTTAAATTTTTTTCACCCAAGAAATACTAAATTCAGAAAGGAAACTTTAAATTCCGAATCAAGAAAAAAGTATTTGAAAAATGGAAAAATTAATGTGAAAAACGGGAACAAATATTTGAAAAATGGAATTTTTTTGTGAAAAATGGAACAAAATTATGTAAAAACCTATATATACAACTTTGGTAATGGTTAGAAAGTGCTTTTTGGGTATATGAAATATTACTATAAAAAAGTTTACATATTTATATGTACTTATAGATGTCATTTTATAAGGTTTTTGAAAAAGGATTATAGGAAAAGAGCTTTTAGTACAAGATAGATATTATAGCTATCAAGTATATAAAAAATCAGTGAAAAATATCTGTATAATATTAACATTTTAGAGTAATATAAATAATTTTTATTTATAAAAATTTAGATTATATTTAGATCATATCTAGCTTAATTCGATATCACCTAAACGATATAAAGTATTTAGATTTTTACAAATGTAGAGCTGCAGAGTACAGCTAGTTTTTAATAAAATTTTCAAATATAGTTTTTTTTGCTTTAAACTCTGCATTTTACTGTCACTATAGAAATTACTAGATAGAATCTGCGTAACACGTGATAACTTAATATCAACCTCCTATCTTATAATTTGTTTTTATAGTCGTGGTTGTGAAGTTGCATTATTACAATTGACATAAAAGATACTTTAAGCAAGCTCCTTAGAACAATTGTACTAATAAAGTCGATACTTCTTTGAACCAATATAGCTATATATTTAATGCAACCATATAAGCACTTGCTAACTTGGTGAACAATTTTGTATTTTTCTATAACCAGGTTCCTTACATTTTCGTCTTGAGCTTAGGGTTGCTTTAGAATTGTTTCTTTTTAATTGTTTTTTCATGCTTGGTCAACTTGACAAAATTGTACCGATTTCATCTTATATCTACTATTCTAACATTTCAGCTTCTTACAACTTTTCGTTATGCTAGCTTTTGCTTTTTTAAGCATTAGATGGTATTTTACGTGTAAATTGCATTTTATTTCCGTTTTGCGTTCAAATATTTTTAGACTAGATGGTCTTAACCCTGATTTCTATTTATACTTGACTTTAAATTTCTTCGAGCTGCTTATACTTTTTTATTTAAAACGCCTTGTTCCTTTATATAAAATACATTTTATTCTGGAATTAATGACTATATCTAATTAACATTCTAAAAGGTATGAATAGGTTTTCTTTGCTTTATTTTTCAATACGAGCCGGTAAAAGCTAAAATCACTTAACTATATAATCTAAGTCAAGTTTAATCGAGGATGGAGTGCATTCTTGGGTTTCAAAAAATCATAGAACGACGATTGTATGCTTTTAAGTACCATTATCTTTGCTTTCAAACTAATAGGAGTAAATCTTCAAAACGATGGCTCCAAAGACAAAACAATGATCACTTTGTAAGAAAAGCTGCAGCTAGCAATTATCGAGCAAGAAGTGCTTTTAAGTTATTGGAAATAGAAGAAAAGTTTTCAATCTTTAGTGAGCTGAAAAAATTAAGGCCATTTTCGCAGAAACAAGAAACTAAATTAACTTCCTCGTGCAGAGAAGAGGCTCCACTAGTAATTGATTGCGGTGCAAGCCCTGGGAGTTGGTCTCAGGTCGCGATCGAACTACTGCATTCTGCCAATAGGCCCCGCGAGTCTTCAACCATCAACCTGCAAAAAAGCAGCAGTGTTATATCAATTGATCTATTGGAAATATCACCCATCGAAGGGGCTAGTATAATCCAAGGCGATTTTATGACTACCCCGGTTCAGAATGAAATTATTCAACGAATGGGAAACCGAAATGCTAGCATAATCTTAAGCGACATGGCGCCCTCTTTCTCGGGTATTCTTTGCTCTATTATGTATTTGAAATTGGAAACCATACGACTCAGTACCAAATACAAGCCACTATTAAGTTTTGTTTTCATTTTTTATTTTGATCTAAAAACGCAAGGTTTGTTTAAGCATTTCAATGGTAGGAACCCATTCTACGGACCACTACAAAACGCACGAGTTGTGCCATTCTGTATTAGCTTTTTCACAGAACTTCCTTAAACCTGGCGGCACTCTTGTAACTAAAGTAAGCTCTGTTATTTCAAGATAGCCATAATAATTTGCCATTTAGTATTTGATGGGTGAGCATGAGAGTGAGTACCGCAAATCGCTGAAAGAAAACTTTGAAATCGTTAAGGCTTTTAAACCTAAGTCTTCAAGAAAAGAATCTACCGAATTCTTCTTTGTCTGCACAGGATTCCGTCCCAAATTGTCAAGGCATGAAGCTTTTGATAATAATTAGATATTTGCATTCAGCACAATATTATAAATGTAAGCCGTTAATTATACTTCTCCCTAAATACTTTTTTATTAGTTGCTACTGTGAAAATTATCAGAAACTGCACTTTTACTCAAAAGCGAGGAGAGAAGATCTATATCTCTAAATAGAATACCATCCCTAAATACATACAAAATTTAGGCCAACTTTCAAGGAAAAATTTCAATCTATCCTTATTTATCTAATACTAACCCAATCTTTAACCTATCATTAATCACTGTTCTTTAAGCCTCATTTCATATATATCAAGATAAGTGCTGAAATAGGAAGGCCTATTTTATTACAGTAGGAACAATAATTATGAGACTTACATATATTTTTCAGAAATCCTATATCAAGCTGTTATTATGGCAAGCTATCTAAGTACTGACAAGTGCAACTGTTCTCATTTAAGCTCAAATGGTTAGCATTCTTAAGCAAACTTTGAATACAAGCGATACACGGCTAAAGCTAAGGTAATAAATTTACACTAATGCATCTTGCTTTACTGTAGTTATAGTTTTGGTCATGACCCTATTTATATTTACTAAAGGTCAAGATGCCAAAAAGCAATAGCTTTGTAACTTTAATTAGTTTAATTCTTTCTAATGTAGTATAGGTGATTAACAACGTTAGCTCATAGAATCTATATTAAGCTTTGCATATATGCTGTGGTCCAAATAAATTTTGCAATATAATTTTATAGTGTGGTTGTTTTCAAAATAAGACATATACCAAAAAATAAAGCATTTGATTTAAATAACTTTAGTGTAGTATAAGCTAGTTTATACTTTAATATAATAAAATGGAAGGCAAGATTTAAGTACTATAGTTAGATTACTGCCAAAATAGAACATTAGAATAGTGGAATTAAAATATATAAACATGATAAGTTCTAAAATTAAGGGTTGCAGTCCCAAAAATTCCAACTACTATCAATCAAGTAGTTTGTCAGACTTCCTCTACTTTATTCTAACAAATATTAAAACTAAGCTTATGATGTAGAAATTAAAAACTTTTCTCTCTCATTGCAAACACTTTTGCAACAAATTCAATTTAAGTCTGGTAAAGTTTGATAATCTCATCAAAGAGATTAGTTGGCACCCAATGTTGGGGAGCAGTTGGGCGAGTAAAGTCAAGGGCACAGGTGTTGGCCCCGCATCATCCAAAATTTGCAAACGCCCAGCAAGCCTGGGGAAATAGATAAACTTAATAAAAAACCAGTGGTTACCATTTCCTTGGAAATTTTAGCTTGGCAAGTGTGATGCAACCAGTACATCAATATGCCGTACTCCCAACCACTATTGTCAGTGGAACATGGGGTGTGGGTATTCCTGGATATTCAGCAAACAGTGCTTTGGGAGAGGTTTTGTGGGGATATACACACACATTTCCTGAGTGCAGTGTACATCACACCCCATTCCATGCCACGCGGTTGGCTGGATCTTGGCTTTGAGAGTAAGGAGTGTTGGATGAAGCCACAAAGGTGCATGTAATAGTAGACCTCCCAGATGGTTAGTGGGTCATCAAAACAAAGTGTATCTGTTGGACTAAATTGAATCAAATTTTTGTAACTTTAGACTTCCTTCCTACAATGGTCAAGCACACTGTATTTGAACACCACCTGAAGGCTGGGCTCACCATATATGGCAAAATGCAATCCTTTAAAATGTAGCACTTTATGCTAGTACTAAACCTATGCACAGGCAAAGCAATTGCGGTTTTAACCCCTGCTGCGAGGATAGTGGAGGATCTGACCTAAATCCCACATACCACTTTTGTCAACATTGATGGGCATGACACCCATCCTTTCAGAGTCACCGTGGACAGCGCACCTCCTATCTGTGAATTCTGTAGCACTTTTGGCTACAAGGCCCACACCTGCTCCATCAAGGAGGGTATCACACATCAAGAGATTGTCTCAGATTTAATGGGCGGTGGAGAAGCCCACTATGAACTGATACTAGACACCAAGGCAGCCTTCCGGTGGGGTGCACAAGGCTGCTATATCCTAGTAAAACCAGTGTCCCCACAAGAGCAGAAGAAGGCTAAACAGGCCTGCAAGGCAGCAGCCAAGGAGGCAGCCAAGGCTGCTTCCGAAATCCCACCATCCCAACTCCAGGAGGACTTTGAGACTTTTGCAGCAGAAGCAGCTTGTGAATCCCTCTACCAATCAGATTGGGACACCCAAGCTGAAAACCCAATAGGTGAGTCAGTTTCACTTGACCAATGTGCCCAAGCATCAATTGGGACCAAGTTGATCACCAACTTTCCTGCCAATATTCCACCTCCAAGCAATAGTGCACCACAAATGTACACACAACAAAAAATTCATCTTGCAGTGGAGAAAAAGTGAAGGCAAAAGCCAATGTAAACACAGCTGCTAAAGCTAACCACTCTGACAATTACTCCATAGCATCACATACCCAAGGCGCCCACAAGCGCTGTGAAGAAATTGAGAAGGCTGAAGGGCTTGGGTGCCCTTCCCCTCAAATCTAAGATGCAATGGGGGAAGCCTCTACTTTAGGGACATTGAACATCGCTGGACTCAAGGCCTCGCTAACCCTGGGATAGGAAACTGAGTTTTTTACAACATAATTTACCTGTGTATATCCTGGCCATTCAGAAAACCCACTGTCCATGCAGTACTGAGGAAACATGGAAAACCATGCTCCTCCCTTCCCTCTCCTTCTGGTCCAAGCACTGTGGGGTATTAGTTCAAGTGAACAAAAATTTTAAATTTATTATATCAAATTCATTCCTAAACGGCCATATCCTTGGTGTCACCTTTTTGTGGGATGATGAAGTGCATGCTATTGTCAATGTTTACGCCTGACCTGTGCACATGAACGTTGGGAATTTTTCTCTTTGGTCAATTCCCTTCTGTTGCCCCTCGACCCATTCATCATTGGAGATATGAACTGCTGGTTGAGCCCATCCACAGACCGCTGGCCCTCATTGCCTACACCCCCACAGAGGCACGTTGAACTCCGCGTTCTCAAAGCTGCCCTAGGGTTGGTCAATACTTTGTCACATCACGCTCTGCTACTCAAAAACATGTTGCACCCCCACATCCACAACGGCCAGTTAAGGTCATGTCTTGCATTGACCTTATCCTCATGCTGTTGAAATTTTGTACCCAAATTTCCCATTTCACCATGACAAAAACCAATTTCTCTGACCACAGGATGGTATCAATTTCCTTTTGTTTATCCAACCCAGCAGCTCAGGCTCCAAACTGGTGCAAACTTCACCCTGCCAAAATTGCATCACCAAGATTTTTCTTGTGGGTGGAATCCGTGACCATGGCTCCTGAGTTTGTTACACCATTTTGTGCAGATCCAATTTCCACATGGTCTACCTTCAAAGTGAGCACAATCCGCCAGGATCGCCACCTTTCCTTTAGCCACTCACGGTCTGCCTTGGCAGTCATTTTGCACACTCTGGCAGAGTTGGAACACCTGGAATCCAACGTCCCAGCCGCGGGCTACAGTCCAGCCTGGGGTCACAAGTGGGTGAAAGTGGCCACCCACCTTAATGCTCTAGTGAGACAACACAAGCATCAGGTTCGTGTTCAGTACAAAGCTAAACACATTACAGTGGGCGACACGTGCTCTGCTTACTTTTTTAGAAAATTCTTTGCACCGCGCCAGAGCTTGGCCTGCACACAGGTGCAAAGGTCAGACAATTCCGTAGTGGATACGCCGGCCAAAGTGGTGGCCAAGATACAAAACTATTACTCCAAACTGTATTGATCTGAACCAATTCAGCCAGCCAAAATGGCAAATTTTATTGATAGTGCTTACATCCGCACCATTTCCCATCTCCTGGAGTTGATAAATTTGATTACTTGGGATGAACTCCAGTCTTCCATTTGCAGTGCACCGTATAGGAAATGCCTAGGCCCAGACGGCATCCCTTATGAGTTCTATAAAAAGTATTTCAGGTATTTATCCTCATTGCTGCTAGCCTCTCTTAACCAATGCCTTCTGGAAACGCGCCTTCTTCCTTGAGATCAAGAGGCCTACACTATTACATTATACAAAAAGGGGATAAGCTGGACTTGGCCAACTGGTGCCCCATTTCTCTCACTAACACTAATACAAAACTTTTTACTAAAATCATGGCTAACTGTCTAGGGATTGCTGCTTCTGCTCTCATCTCCCCTGAACAATTTGGTTTCATAACCAGAAGGTCAATTTGGGACAATATACACACCTTAGCCAACGTCTGTCAGTCCACGGCCTCTGGAGCATTTGTATTTTTAGACCAGAAGGCCTATGATAGAGTTAACTGGGATTAACTCAGAGCCTGCCTCCACAAGTTCCGCCTACCCCCTTGCTTCATCAATTGGGTAATGTTGCTAATGGAATCCGCCACAATGGCTGTGCGTGGCCCTGGCTTTCTCACGGATGTAGTCCACCCTCAAAGGGGCCTATGCCAAGAGGACCCTCTTAGCCCACTCTTTTATAACTTCAGCCTTGACCCACTTCTCAAAATATGAATGCCCGCCTTACTAGGGTCCATGTGCAAGGCCAAGCCCCTGTCTAGATGTCGGCATTTGCTGATGATTGTGTGGTTGGGGTATCTAACAATTATGATGCACGCACGCTTGAAGATACTATCCAGGTTTACTCCAGGGTAATTAATGCTGCACTCAATTCCTCCAAAACTGAAATCATTCTCCTTGGTCAGTATCAAGCACGCTGGGCCCCAGCGCCCTGTTTTCTATCCACCCATTCAGCTAGCGCACAAGTTATCTTGCCTTGCCCACCCCTCACCGCTTGTGCTCCCCTTTGTGCCAAGTCCCACCGTTGGCCATGTCCACCATTTGGGGGTGTGGCTGGAGGAAGGTGGGTACGCCTAATAGGTGATGGAAAACCATATACTGGACAATGTGACAAAATGCATGGGTTCCCTCAAAGCCCGTTAGACTTCCCTTACAGATAGGGTAGTACTAGCCAACTCTATGCTCCTCTCTAAAGTTTGGTTTGGGGCCCACGCCATCGCTTTTTCCCAAGTTTCTTCAAATCACTATATGCTTTTCTGCAAGGGTGGCTTTGGTTGGGCCACCCACCGCTGGTGCACCTGGATGTCATGTTTGGCTCTCGCCATAGTGGTGGTATGGGCCTGCTCAACTTTGAAGCCCATGCTGCCAAAATCCTTGGCACCTGGATCGCTGCCATTACTAACCCCTGCAATTTAAGCCCAGCACTGGTACCGCGCGGCCTGCTCCAACTTCTCATGTGCCCTGGGCCTCACCAATCCATCCCACCCACACTCACTGTTAAAGTACCTGGCTTCACATCCTTTGGCAGCAGGCCCACATGGGACATCGCCCCACTTCAAAAGGATCCTCCTCTCCATGTGGAGCGCTGAGTGGAGAATTTGCATTTGTGGGCACACCACCCAGAAGGGCGTCCCTCTCCTCAGACACCCAGGAGGTACAGGGACTCCCCATTCTGAATGGAGTGATACCCATGAGGCCCCATACCTTATCCAGGGTGGACTACCTGGACATTATGGACATCCCCTACCCCCTTGATACCCAGAAAACCATTTGGAAGTACGCCCATCACCCTCTTCTGCAGTCTCATATTTGTTCCCTTGTGTGGCACTACTTGAGATGAATATACCATACTGCCAAACGCTCTAACGCTTTGTACTCATCCTGTGTCATGTGTGGCCATTACAGAACGCTGTTTCACCGCCTGGAAAAGTGCCCTCCATCTAAAGCGATATGGTGTGAGGTGCAACGTCTGCTTCACCAGGATAAGGCACAGCCTTCAGTCTGTCTAGGGACATGTTTGCTTTATCAGTGGCCTCCCCTCTCCCACCCTCCCTCCATGCCTTGGTGGTCACAATTGCCATGTGGACTATCCACACGATTGTCTTGGATGCTATCTCAGGCTCCACCCCCACCCTCCAGGAAGCTGTACACCGGTTCAGGTCGCACTTAGTGGACACTTTCAAGCGTGGATGTTTGGGTACCTCCCACCACGTCGCTGCCAGTTGGTCTCGTCCTGTTCCCAATTTGGTTCATCAACTCAGACCCCTTCCTACATACGTGCTCAATAGTGGCGCCTGCCCCTACGCATGGGACCCTCCTCCTTGTCTTGGAGTTCCCTCTGGCAACAGGAGATAGCATTAGCTTATCTGGGGTGCCCTCCTCTAGCTGGAGTTTTGCTTTCTTTGTGTCTTATCAGAAGTGTCTGTCCCCTGGTCAGCCTTCCCCAAATAAATAAAATAAGATATAGTAATTAAAAATGTACATAACCCAATCTTATTTTTTTGTTCTAGCCAATGTCACTAAATCTAAACTAAAAGTTAAGGATAAAGAGAGTATAAAGTATATTACATAGATCTAATTAAAAAGTAGTCTTTTAATTGACTTGCTTTAGTAATTATGCTATAGTATAACATATAGTGGTTTTCTTAATGATTATCAATTTTCCTAACACTTTATACATTATTTATTAATATAATTAATAAATTAAGTTACATAATGCATCTACTGGTTATACCCAAAACTTAGAATAAGTCAATATAATCTATCAATAAGTTTACAGGGTCCCCTTATTAAACTTTGATGTTCTGACTTTCCTTAGAGAAGGGGCGCCAACTCTCCCCACCTCGATTTTTGGAGAAGGGGTCAGCATACCATGGATAAATGCTGGATGATGGCAGACTCACTTGATACTACTACCACTTTGCCATCCACCTCCAGCAACCTCACCATAGATGTGTAGTTGAAAAGGGTTGCCTCTATCTACAATAAAGTACTAGAAGTATGAGCGCGCTCCATGAAGCTCCAAGCAACGTCATACCTTCCCTCAATGCTTATATCTTATAAAATTTTGAGTGGTACTGATGCACAAGCTTATTCAACTGATCTATAATATAGACTTGCTAGTGTATGATGACAACTAGACCAGTCAAGACTTTGCACAAGTGCTTCATCCACATTAAAGTATTTTTTGAAATAAATAAGGTGAGTGTCATGGATGAGGCCATGAGCGGATCAGCAGATCATTTCTCTCCCAGTAGAATGAGCAAAAATTCACCCCCAGATTAACAGAAGTGCAGGCAACTTTGCTGCGGATAAAGATGGATGATTCCCTTTTATAGATTTAGGTGAGGCAAACAATTTACCTCAAGATCAGAGTGACGTCATGCAAAATAATTATCACCCTGAAACTCCAGAAAGTTTACTTAATGAAGGTGATATCATCGCCCAAACCACCATAAAAATTGGCCCCCATTTATACCTTCAGGGGCCAAAATAATTTGCAACTTGCCACTGACAAAATAGTGATTCAACCAAATTATCATACAGGGATCAATTGAGGCTCATGAATGAATATACTAAATACTATAAACAACTAATTTTGAGAGTCACTTGAAAATATGATAAAATGTGCATCAAAGGAGAAACATCACTTGAACAAGATATCAACAAGCATATTATCAGATTTTATAAATAAAGTAATATATGAATAAGATGCTATCACCCATGACCCAGAAGCGGAGAGAGGTGAAAGGGTCCCTATATCCAGGTTCAGGGATGATTTCTGAGAGATGAGCTCACAGATATAGGAACTTAATCAAGTATAAAAAGCAACAAATAGTAGCAATTAAATGCTATCTTACTAGGTGATCCTATAAACCCCAATATTTTTACCCAAATTACCAGTTTATTTTGCAATTATCATTCATTAGATATCTAGTTTTTTGCTACAAGTATAATTTACTTCACTTTTTACTTAATTAAAACCTTTTCCACAGAATCTCAGTTTGTTCTTTTTTACTTCACTTATGGTAGTTTAAGTGAACTAATTTCCAGAAAACAGAATTTGATTAGCTGAACTTTCTTTTACCGCTTAAAGTCACTTTTAAGCGATTTTAAATTTAAAGTTTTATTTATCCACAGCCGTCTGCCCAAACCTATTATTTGATGTCCTTGGCTCCGCCGCCTGCCACCCCAGTGTGGGGTAGCAGTGCACCCCCACCTAGCATTTTCTGCCCCGCAGGCATGCACGTTTGGATGGGCTCAAACAGCCCGCCCACTGCTTCCAACCGTTTTGTCCCCCCACGGGACTTAGCGCTCCACCTGGCGCGCGTCCACCCTTCTCGCCCCCATCCTCTCGCCCTCCCTCGCTCTGCCATTCGCTATTGCCTTAGAGTGGACTATGGGCGTTTGTTCCCATATGCTGATAAGGCAATTATTGACCTAGCCACTGAGGCCTTTGCGCCAGCTGGCTTTATAGAACCCCGTCCTTTTAAGGGCTACTTTGACGTTGGGTTCCAATCTAAGGAGGATGCTGAAGTGGCAGCACAAACTCCTCTAATTTATAAAAAAAACCCCCATTCCCACAACCCGTACTCGCCTCCCTTCAGACACTACGCTGGTGGTATCCTTTGCAAATCTCCCATCCCACCTTCCACCCCAGGTTTTGTATGACCAGTTGGTCGCGGGGCTCATGGCTTATGGCACTCAGCACAACCTCATCTTTGCCATTCCATCTGGTGTGGAGCGCCTTGCTGCTCCTTGGGCAACAGCCACCATCATACCACACCACCCTACCATAGCCCAACAAATCCCACCCCGCGCTAGTGTGGCTGCAGCGCCTGATCATTTCTTTTGGGCTTGAGTCAATAATGGTAGGCAGATTTGTTCCCTCTGCTTTGGCCTCAATCATGCAAAAAGAGCGTGCCCTCAGGCTAAGTCCGCTGCTGCGGCTTCTGAGCCCCCTCTGGAGGTTCAGTATGGGGCGCTTTGCTGCCCCCTCCCTCCCTCCAATCTCGTTCAGTGGGCCCACATGGAAAATCAGCCCCCCAAAACCTCCAGCCTCACTCTCCCACCTAAATCTACCCCAGCCAATCAGAGCAATGCTTGGATCACCATTGGCACCCAAGCAGCTGCCTATTTGCCCAATCCCACCCACCCAAATTCGAACGCCACTATTCCAGTAAACCAAAATCCATGGGATCTATTGGCTGAAACTGACGAATCAGGTAATGTCCTCATTAGTAAGCATACAGGTCAACCTCTCTGCCAAGGCGATTATGGTCAGGAGGAATTTTTCCTTCCTGACTTTTTTGAAACCCCTACCCCTCGCTATTTCGTTCCTCTGCCCAATACAGCCCCCTTCCAAAGTGATCACCAGCTCACCTTGGCTGCAGTGGCCTCTCCTCACTGCCCAAAACTACACACCGCGGTGGCCCAGTCAGTGGCCCAGCTCCAGCATGGCCTGCCCACCCTCTTCTTCCCCCCTGACTTCCCTGAATCTCCCTGAATTGACATCTCAAAACTATTTGATGATGCTGAAATTGCTGTTATGAATGTTGCAACGATTGCTTCATTCAACCCCTCAGCCAAAATCACCCGCCACAGTATCTACCTTTTCACCCAACTTCCTGAAGCCCACAAAGAAGCTGAAGTTCTCCTCGCAGCTTTTGTTGAAGCACTTTCCCATCATTATCTTGATGCGGAAGAGGAAAACTCCTACTACGCTGACCTCAACCCCCACTATGCAGATGCCCCAACACCCCGGCTCTCTGCTCTGATCTGGTACTGTTACCAACATCCCATGATCGAGGTGGGTCTTTCTGAAAACCAACCCCCCAACCCCTCCTCACCCTCTGCCATGGTGGGTTAGCAGTTTCTGCTTCCCACCTGGTTAGTAGTTTTGTTTTGTCATTTTGAGTGTTGTGTTTGATACTGTCCATCCCCTGGTCAGCATACCTCAAATAAATCGAGAATTTGATTAGCTGTCAGACAATTACAAGTTATCTTATTTAATAAGAGTAGTTTGAGTCAAATTAAGGATAAAAATAAGAAAGATATTGACCAAAAGACCCTGGCTAATTCTTGGTGGAAGATTTTTATTTTGGGCTAATAATTTAATCAATAATATTTGGCTAAATAGCATGAGTTTAGGGATTCAGATTGCGCTGACCAAGCGGCAGAATCAGGGAGTCCATCAGTGTTTCTACTGGCCCACTTCCAATTTTAATTCAAGCACCTACGCTGCAAACACCCTCTTTTATAGCCTTAAAGTAAGTCTCTCAAGATGTAACTATTTTCCACTAAGGTGATTGGCTCACATATATTAATCTTTGCCTTGTGGACATGTCATATCTACTCTTAACTCTGAATTGACCATTTCCTTAAAGCAAGCCAAGATTCAGGAGCTCTTAGAGGTCAAAAGCTAATATTTTCTATTTAGGCTCAAATTATATAATTATTTGATGCATATTGCACTTTGAGATCTGGGTAGATTTAAATTATAAGCAGTGACATCATAAGAGAATTCACTTTCATTCCCCCTGAATCACTTCATATAGTAAACATATAAAAACCACTTATTGATAATTAAAGTTTCCCAATTTTTACTACTAAGTGGTCAAAAAACACCTACAACATATTTGACTTAGAAGTAGAGAGTTTAACTTCTCCTGAAAATTATTGTTGAAATTTAGGCACCAAACGCACCAGCAAGCTTAAGTAAAAGTTTAAAATTCAAAAAGTGCCATTAAATAGAATACATTAACCAGTTGAGATTGTTCTATTGAACAGGGCACTCTATATAGCAGATACCTTGGAGATGAGCTGCCAAGGTAGAAGTCGGATTGGCTTCCATTGAGTACTGAGAGTCAACACATAATGAACATGTCAGAGAGTGTCAACCAAAGATCCTTCAGGAACTCAAACTTTTACTGAAAACTTGATGCTACAATGGTTAGCATCAGAGGAGAATTTGCTCTATGAGGATGATTGTAATCTAAGTGAAGGTTGTCTGGTGCCTAATCTTCATTGAGTAGCCCCCTGATCAGTGAGTTAAACTCACATGTTAAGCAAGCCAAGGCCAGTGAGCTGAATGTGGTGCTCACTATGGGGTGGCATCATCAGGTCTTAGTGAGGATGATGAGAGTTCTGATGATCAGTGTTGGGACTAAAGGGTTTAGACCACTAGCCCCTTTTAATTAAAAGGCCATTAAACCAAAAGCTCTTGAGTGTTGGATTATAGTTAATTGCTTTCCTTGTCCAGAAAGCCTTTTCTCAGGTTAATATCCTTAGAATGATAATCCTAGTCTAATTTCTTATCCTTGATAAATTGAGAAAATTAATTTAACTTAAATATAGCAAGATTATAGTAAACTTTATTTTGCTTAGAATCAAAATTATAAGGGAGATCAGGGAGATTACTAGTCCATTTCCAAGTGTTCCAAGCTAAGATCCTAAAGTTGTTATAAACTGGGGTTCTGTAGCAGGCTTGGTAATTCGGTCAAATAAGATTTTTCTCACCGCATGGATTAGGTTTGAACCCCAAGATTAGGAGGCTTTGGGCGATTAATATTAACAAATTAGGTGGGGATTGCTCCCAATATTGATAGGGCTTATAATTAGTTGTGAATTGTCCCTAATATTGAGAGGACTTGAAATTTGTTGGGACTATCCCTGATACTGGTTTCAACTACTTTGACAGCTTGAGTTTGATTCCCATCATCTACCTCTTCTTATTCTTTGATTTGGCAGGAATCACAACAGAACACCACTCTAGTTCTTTCCATAGGGGATAAAATGGATAGAGAAAACAACTATGTACACGATTGACTATGGTATCCTAAATGACCTTACAATTGAGTGTTTGTTGCCCTGCTTATAAATGTCTTTGTAGGGACCCAACCAGTTAGTGCCCAATTTGTTAACATGACCTTCTGGCCAATGTTGATAGAAAAGGACTAGGTCACCTGGTTGGAAGGTGTGCATAGGTTGATGTATTCTATAAACCAATTTGTTTCTCTACTAGTTGTAGCATATAAGTTCTTGGAAGCCAGGGCCTGAAGTCAGATAATTTCATTGGCAATACTTTTCATAGTGACTTTAGGGGCTTTGGGGGAGGCGAGATCAAGCATAGCCTGCACTTTTGAAGGCAGCCGGGAATTTCTTCCATACAACGCTTTTAAGGGCAACATCTTAATTAATTTATGATAGCTGATTCTATGGCCAGAATTGCACTAGGCAAATATCGTGGCTAAATGAAGTGGGTCAGTCATAGCCATTTTCTGGAGGGTTGCAGCTAGAATATCATTTGCCCACTCTACCATTCAATTTGTTGAATGATGGTAGGGAGTGGAAAATACTTGAGTGGATCCCATCAGTTTGGCTAAATCGTCCACCAGTGAGGATTGAAAGTTTTATTCTTTATCAGAAAGAATTATGTTAGGCACCCATGCTGGGTGATAATCTGATCATATTAAATGTGGCAGTAGCTTTTGCCAAAGCAGAGGGTAGTGATATAGCTTTGATCCACTTAGTTAGATGATCTACTGCTAGAAGGAGGAACTGATGAATATTAGAGGCTTGAGGGAGATGTCCCACAACATCAATACTAATTTTATGGAAGGGTTCACAGGGTGGAACCACTGGATGTTGAGGTCAGGGATTAGGTCTGGATTGACTTTTACATACCAGGAAAGACTCTTTTACATCTTGGATGGAGACAAGCATTCCTTCCCAGTATCATTGAGTCTTGAGCCACTGGTAAAATTTTGAATTTCCACATGGCTGACCTGCTATTGTCCATCCAATATAATTTCAGTCCAAGCTGAGAGTCATATATAGGGCAACCATTTTAGATAAATGAGTTTGTATAGTTTAACGTTTTTAACTGGAAAGTTAACCATATTTTTTGTTCATTATTTTTAAAGAGTTGAGGATTCATCTTTTCATAAATGTGACTGGAATAAGAGGTTGTAGAGTCGATCCTTTCAGGGTCAGTTAGAGTTAATATGGGGAGCCTGGATAAGCAATCCACATTTTGGTGGATAACCCCTGGTTGATGAATAATCTAAAATCCGTAATTTTGAAATTTTAAAGCCCATTGGCTAACCTCCCATCAGGATCCTTCATTTGCTGTAGCCATCGCAAAGAAGTAATATCAGCAATTAAAGTATAATAATTCCCATATAAGTAGGGCCAAAAATGCTTAATAGCCAGTAGGACTGCCAAGCATTCTAACTCCATAATATTATAGTTGCGTTTGGCTCTAATTAGGGTTTTGCTATACTAGGCAATATGATGGTCTACTAAGTTTTTGTTAGCTGTGATAGTATGGATCTGATGGCTATATCACTAGCATTGGTAAAAGTAGAAAGTGTGCATCAAAGTTGGGATGTATAAGTACTGGTGAATGGAAGAAAGTTGATAATAGTAGGAAAAGGCCTACTGTTGCTCTTCTTTCCATTAAAAGGTATGTCTTTATTCAATAAATATACTAGAGGCTCAGAGGTATCAAAAATGGGGAATAAACTGGTGATAATATCCCACCAACCCCAAAAAACCTGTACGTCTCATAGGGATTTAGGGGGGACATCTTAGAAATAGCCATAGCCTTATCATCCATCGGGGATATTCTGGCTTTACATACCTTATGACCTAGAAAAAAATTTTGCTCTGAAAGAAAGAGATTTTTGACAGTTTTAGTTTTAATAAGGTTTGCCATAACCGCTGAAAAACTTGCTAAAGATGATCTATGTTCTTGGTAAAAGTTCTTGCAAAAATGGTAATATTGTCAAAATAAACTAGTACACATTAACGTTATAAGTCACTTAAAAGTTCGTTCATGGTATGATGGAAGGTAGAAGGGGCACTACATAACCCTACGGCATTTGAGTGGGCTCAAATAGCCCCTCACTTAAAATGTTTTTTTATTATTCATGATCCTCTGATGAAAAATCAATTTAACTATACCCACTGGCAAGATCAATTTCTGAAAATTGTGTAAACCTGGTGTGAGATTTTGAGGATTTATTTGTTTACAAAGTATAGTCCTGTTTGATAGTTGGGAAGAGTTTTGGCTGATATATCCTTTATTGTTCTATGTATCTTACAGTTTTTTCTAACTGTTTAGAAGCTCACAAAGCTAAACAAAAAACATGACTCTTTTGGTCTCTTATGGGTATTTTTCCCTCTCCAATCGGGAACTCTCCAGACTCAGGTAATAATGACAAGCTCCCCTGAATGCTTGTCTACACTTCTTAATATTAAGATCAAATTTAATGTAAGATGATATAAGATGAAAATATGATTAAATGGAAAGATGGTGATCTTATTTTAGGGCCAGGCTCCAGTATTTTATATCTTTAGGGCATCTTCTGGCCATACTCATCTATTGGATGAGTTCATTAAAGCCATACCAATCCACTAAAGATTATGGCAGTGGTTATTAAAAGTCCCCAAGTTAATTTGGCCATTGAATTAACTTAATTGCATTTGTTTTGGCCTTATTGGAAGCACTAGTACTAGAATAATCAGGAAGATTTTAGGTTTGATATTAGCACCTCAGTGGTGTATATTTGCTTCTCAACCATCCCAATTACGTTTCATCATACAGCTGACAATATACTTTAAATGGGGAGAAATATTTGTAATTTGAATAATGATGCACCCCTAATTGGGACGTCAGTAGGCCTCTCAATAGTACAAGATACTCCATATTTGGGCCATCCATGTGCAAGTACTATTGTGCCAATTAAGATTATTGACATACATAAAAATTAGAACTTATTAATTGTAAATACATTTGATTTGAAAATGCAATTAGGTTTGTGCCATAAATTCACTTAGTTCACCTAAATGGATCCAATATTTAGCCATACTAATATTATATCATAGCTATCATTAACTATAATATTTGTGTTGTTTAGATGCAATCAAAGCGGTTTTGAGGTGAATCTAATGTATCAGATTATTAGATGAATTGGGAAGGATCAAAGGATCTATCATTGGGAGTAATATATCAGCATTGAAGGTTTTCTTGAAGAATTTGCTTTCAAGTTAAACAACAAAATCTATGCCTGACATCAAGTGTAAGCAATCATCTGTACATGGCAATGGATAGCTATCTTTTTTTGTGATTGTCCTGAGCCGGTGATAATCAATGACAACATGGTGGCCACCAAGCTTCTTTCATATAAATAGGAGCAGGGAAGCACATGGGCTTTTAGAAGTCACAAGTAACCTGGCCTTTACCAGTTGCTGTAACCCTAAGGCCATTTATGCCTTCTCAACTTTAAATTTACTGTATGGCTAAGCTTTAAATGGAAGGTAATCCTTGGTCTCGATTTGGTGGATAACCCAACATTTTTCTGTAGTCATTGGTGTTGGGATTTTTGCCCATATTCCCAGCTGGCTAGATTACCAGGAAACGTTAAAGGATAATTCCTTAATGCAAGGTGATTTAAAAATTGGATGACCCTGATTTTGGGGTAACTATGTTTGGGGGATAATAGATTATTTACCTGGTTGGATCCATCAGGGATCATTTCTGACAAATGCTTATGATCTTGTTGGGCAGAGTTGCTGAAGAAATAGGGGCATCTGATAGTTGATTAACTATAAGGTGTACTAATTGGGATTGGTTGGGTTTCATCACCAACAGATTGGTAATGTAAGGAGTAAGTTGTGAGGCGAGTGATGCCACCTGCAACTAGTGAATTGATCAGTTGGTTCATGACCTTCCTTAATGGGTAACAAGTCCCATTACCTAAGCAGGTTGCTTGCCAAATATGGTTGGTTTTCTTGGATTGAGAGTAAAAAGTTAGGGACACGTTTTCCAACTCTTTTCATTTTAGGTCTCGAGGATGTTCAATGATAGAATCCTGTCCAAGATGAAGACCATCACTGCTGAGAAAAGAATGGATGATTTAATGGCAATGGCTGCCATTTCATCAAAGATGTGTCAACTGAGGGTTGGGCGCCAAATCTACCACTATAAATTTCTTAGAATTCACCAATAAAGAGATAATAGTAATTTATAGTAGTTTTTACCATATAGTTTTAAAGTAGAACAGAGTATACAGTAGTTATACCAGCTTAGTACACTTTATCAGCTTTCATTTGTTCTATCTTTATCAGGGATATTATTGCTGTGTGCGATAATTAAGAGACTATTTAAGGAAAAGAAAAAGATCTGAGTGGAAATCCAGATAAGGTTTGGAATCAAAATCAGGGATTGATGCCAACTGTGTCAAACTGGAGAAACTGTCAACGGGAATCTAAGAGAAGACTGGGTTAGATGGTATAAGGGAACAAACTTCTATTTTGAGACATCACAAGTATTTTGAGTGGAAATACTGTCCAAGCGTTGTGCTGAGATCTAGGACTTCCATTAAACTACAGATAATAGTCATCTTACTATTATCAACCAATTATATCACCAACTTTACAACGTGGGTATATTGCACAAAATCTGAACATGTGCAAGTAATAAGTTTATAGGGGCTATTGACCAAAAAACAATCATTCCCCATAATTTTTTACAAATAGTCTGAGGAAAAAATATCACCATACTCTTTAAGGAGGTCTTTGACGTTCTGGAATTTGTTAGGGGTGAGATTGTCCCCAATTCAGCTGTCAACTAAAGCTATGGTGGATAGTGGATCAACTTATAAATCTTTTAAAGAGCTAAAACAACTCACGTCAGTGATATTTCTCAACGGGACATAATTTTACATAAGCAATAGGAACATGCTGAGGGACTTGGAGTGTTTGATTTGTTTAATTCCCCAATAAGATAGAGATAGATTTCCTATAGGCAGGATCCAGAATTTCCCAGGCAAACATGCTTCTTTGATTAAAAGGTTTGAGTGTTCACTTAGCTCCAAAACTTGATTAAGAGGGATGTAAATCATGATCTTCATTTCCACAATCACTTATGAGCCAGAGGGCTTTGTAATAGAATGTGGGCATACAGAGGGATCCTGTCAAGAAGTTGATATGACTGGACGATATATTACACATTCTGGCAGATCAGATTGGGCGCTGAGATGAGTCTCAGGATTGATGGAAAATATATATATGAAAGCAAATCAATTGAAGTGTTAACCACTTGGCGAATCAAGGGAAATTATGCTGAGATTTCAAGATATATGAGAACTCCTAGAAGAGGGAAAATGAATAGGAGAATACCAAGTTGAGGATGCATTCAGCCTGGGGGACCGAGATTTTAAAGAGTTGAATGGAGGATTGAGAAGGTGGTCTTTGAGTAGGTTGTTGCAGATAAGTCTGTGATTATAAGAGAAAATAAAGGGTTAATAGGGGCGATCACTCCATATATCATTTATTGGGTTTATATTAAAGTTGGCAATTTTTATATCATCTGATTTAATTTCTCAGTGGCTAATACCCTGTGTAAACTGATTTGTCAGAATCAAGCCTTTACGCCAAGAAAAAAACAGGGGTGCTCACTACAGGGGGCCACTGGTCAGCTGTAGTTTGTTGATTCTAGGGAAAAATGGTGAGCCCTCACTCATTAAGACAAAACTTAATCAGATTCCATGCACAATACGCTGAGGAAGTGCGGGAAGCATCTAACAATGAACCAATACTATTAACAGTAACTGAACTGGGTGATGAAGACGCTATGGTCAATTTGCAACTAGAAACTTGTCCTGAGTTGACAGCTGACCAACAAGGTTGCTCTACAAATGTGACCCCTCAGAAGCTGTGTGACATTATGGAATGGCTTCTGCAGGGGTATCAACTCTTTGAAGATAAGGTGGGTAGCAAGCTTTGTTTTTGTTCTACAATCAACGGGACCAAGGAAACTGCTATGCATTATATATGTCCTATATGGATGAGACTTCAACAAGGTTTTCTCATCGAGTTAGTACCCACAGAACCAAAGAGTATTTAGTCGCTTATGTGCAACCATCTATCTGCCAGCTACTGCATGTGATGGCTCGCCATAATATTGAGATTGAAGATCTAATGCAGTTTGTTTATGCCCAGCAGAATGATACTCGCTTCCTGCTTGACCACCTTTATCAATCTTTTTTAGAGGTTCAGGGGGCGCTGGTACAGGTGGATTACCGTGTTGGGGATGTACGCCGTTGGGTGGACGTTTTGGTGCCACAGTTGAATCTAGAGTTATCTCTAGTGATAGGAGAACTGTTGGATTGCATGGACTATCAGTGAAATGAATTCAAGATGTAACAACATTGGGAAGCAATACCAGGCACTTTATGACAGACCTAAAAGGTTGGGTGGAAGTGCTTGAAGCCACAATAGCTCAGTTTAAGAAAGGATAACACTGATGGAACGGCGAGTAAGTGATCATGTCAGTTCCGTAGCAGCTGAATTTAGCCAACTTCACATCGAGTGTAGTAATCAGTGGATGATGGATAATGCTCTTCTTTTGTCAACTTTCCCATGAATATCTCCAGCTAGTACAACGGGTTACACAATTGGAAGTTGTTAGCCAGGTTGAGCGCAGTCAATCCATTCCTCTTCCATTCAATGAGATGAGAGAGTATGCAGACATGCAAGTATGACTAGATACCCTTCGATGGGCCAACAAGGAATTGGTGTGAGAACAAGCTTCCCTCATTAACCAAATAAATGATACTAATCAACAAGTGTGTAACTCTAGCAGGCAGCATTATAGAATGCAGAACAAAGTGGTGGATGTCCTCTCATGACTACAGACAGTAGAGCGGAAACTGGACTCTGAGCAGGAATTTCATCAGAAGTTGCAACATCGATATGAGACGCTGCAACAGGAATTTCAGGATGGAAGGTGTAGATGCTATTTGGCTATAATGATTCAGATAATCAACAAACATCTTGCTGAGAACGCCGAAGCCAGGGGAAGTGGTGCAGTTAGTGGTAATTTAGGGGAAGAATGCTATGGATCGGCCAACGAGTATCCCTTGGGGGTTGTGGGGGACCCTCCGCGCAACACTACTTCTTCTGAGTCCTTTTTAGTGCATTTGATTCCGTCCGCCCATCCATATAATAGTTCACAAGGGTGTGGTTCCCCTAGTCACTCAGAACCCAATTCAACTGCTCCTCACAGCTAGAGCCCAGAGCAAGGCAAAGCTGTTAAAATCGTGAAATTACCACCCTTCAGTCATGATGGGAATATGCACAGCTACTTTAAGTGATTCAATTTTGCCATGGAAGGGGCTTAGGATCAGCAGAAAGTGAAACTGTTGCTGTCCTCTTTGGACATGGAAAGCTCCAATTAAGTTACCTACTATCTCCCAAATAACTTGGTATCTTACAAAGAAGTGAAAGTGACTGTTCTCTGGCTGTTTGGGGGTGCAGCCAAGATGAATCAATGAAAGTCTGACTTCCTGACTGTACAGTTTTACTGAAACGAGTCCCTGTTAGAATTTGCTTAACAATTCTTGGTGGAAACACATGTGTTACACGGAGCCAACATTTTATATGCTGAGGATGTCAGTATAGTGATGAAGGCAGCTGTCAAACCATATTGGGAATTACATAATGCTATGTATCACGTTTTGGACAAGGATGTGGGGCATATTTGAATTGTGAACACCTTACATCGACTTTCCGCCACATTCAGTGCTCCTAATGTAGCCCAAAAAACCCCTACTGTTTCTACAGCATACCCCTTGGGATATGGGCCGCAGCAACTGAGCTATCAACTGCTGGAACATATATTCATCCATCATATAAATCAGCAGATCCTTTTCAGCCTATGTATTCTTTGACGGTTTGTACATGACCTTTGAATTATACCGTTAATCTTCTAACTGGTCCTCCCGCTGCAAGTTAAATATGTGAACCCAATATGAATGCTTGCTTCTAGCACGGATGAAGAGGGCATTATGCGGGCAAAAGCCCTAGCAAAATGCAGGTATATACAATTCCATTTGAGAAGATTGATCAGGGAAAAGCTTGAGTGGAGTAGAATGGGACGCTCTAACTCTGCTAAGACCAATTAAATTGTCCACAAAAATTCTTAAGCACCTCTTCGCGTAGGATTTGGAACTAAGCCAGATGACTTGTTATACTAACAGCTTCATTGGATACCCCTGCTTCTGTTCCAGAGAGTAATTATTCACCTTCAAGTTCTGAGTTCCACAAGGATGTGCAGAAGACATATGTATGGCAGATTTTGTAACAAACTGGCATGAGTAACGCGGATCCCTCTATGGACATTGCCACTCTAGTAAGGTTAACATAGCAATTCTGGTTGAAAAATTGCTATGAATTATCCTAATGTCATTATGGGCATTTCCTCTTTTCTGAGCAACAAAAAGCCTTTGGATGTCCACATAATAAACACTGATGGTTCTTCTTACTCAGAGTGCACTTACTGTGACATTTTTGTTCAGAACACAAAAATCTGCACTATCATAGACACGGGGGCCCCTGTGAATATAATTTCTACCAGGTTGGTGGCTAAGCTTCCGTTGAAGCTGGATGTGGTCCACCAAGTAGTATACAGGACTGTGGGGATGCAGAGTACTGTGTCCAAAGGAGCATATAGTGAATTGCCTTTACGATTTGGGTCATTCAGGGCTTCCACTCCAGCGGTGGTTCTTCTAAACAATAAATGATATGTTAATTGGCGCGGCATTTATGAGGAAATTTGGAGCTGTGATAGATATGGCGGAAGAAACCCTTAATATCATGGGACAACAGGTTACCATTTATTTTACCTCTAGTGGAATTCCAATGGATCCATTCTGCTCCAGTCAAATCAATCTAGCATACAGCGGCGATGTGATTCCTGTCCAATATCAGAGAATGAAGTGAAGAACCAGAGCCCTTCCCAACCAGATTTATGAGTATAAAAGGGATTCCGCTTTGAGCAGAGAATGCTTTGAATCTACCATCTGGACATCAGTGCATAGTAGGAACTGAACTCGAAATTGACATCCTAAATTGCTATACAGGGAAATTATGGGACATCACCAGTGATCATGGCTTGAATCATATGTGGCTCTCGGGCTACTGCTACCTGGGAATGGGGAGGTGAAGGCACTGCTAGCAAATAGTCAGAAGGAGATGATAATGATCCAGTGGCACCAAGTGGTGGCTTATCTACAATTAGCTCCTATAGAGGAAGTTTGCAATAAGTATGATTTCAAATTGTGGAAGGATAATAGACTACTGACAAATTCATCATTTGACAAAATGAAAGTGGTTCCATGAGAAGCACTAACTGGATTATCGGTGGAACAGCAAGATAAGGCTATAGCTTTATTTGAAAAATACTGGGATATTTTTGCATAAGACAATCATTATTTGTGGTGCACCCAAGGGGTGGTACATCAGAAAGATATGGGGGATCACCCTCCAATTTGATCGCAGCCTATTAGATGTTCAAAGGCGACAGAAGAGGTTGTCTCCAATGAGGTAGATAAACTTATCAAACAAGGGATGTTAGAGCTGTCAAACAGTCCATGGGCATCGCCAGTGCTCATTTTAAAGAAAAAGCTGTAAAAAATAGGGTGGTTATTGACTATTAGAAGCTCAATAGCGTAACAACAAATGATTTCTACCCTCTTCTGTGGATTGATGACGCGTTGGATTGATTGGCAGGGCGAATTATTTTTCCACCATGGATCTGATCTTGGGGTACTGGCAAATCAAATTGCCATTGTGGGATGGGAGAAATGTGCTATTATCACTTCAAAGGGGTTATTCCAGCCAACACGTATGCCATTGGGTTTGTGCAACGCCCCGTCTATGTTCCAGTGTACTATGGATATGATTTTAGGTGAATTGAAGCTGTCCTGCATCTTAATTTACCTCGATGATATCAATGTGTTCTCACAGACATTTAAAGAGCACCTTGCCCACTTGGAACAAGTGTTCCTCCACCTCGCTAGTGCTAATATCAAAATCAAGAATTGGAAGTATCACTTTTTAAAGAACAATTATAATACCTCAAGTTCATAGTAAGTTCAAAAGGGCTTAAACTGCAGCCAGAAAAGGTGAAAGAAATAAGCAAGATGTTCTGCCCAGATTTAAATGGGATATTCAAGTGTTTCTGGGGATGGTTGGGTACTATCAACAGTTCATTTCCAACTACAGCTGTATTGGGGCACATCTTTTCAAGTTGTTAAAGAAAAATGCCTCTTTTGATTGGACTGAACAATTTATACTCTTTTGATGTGTTACAAACTGTGTAAGCAAGCGCAACCATTATGCAATATCCCAAGTTTAAAAATGACTCTTATTACAAACATGTGCATCCCTCTCTGCTATAAGGGCAGTATTATCCCAGAAGGATGATGACGGCATGGGGCATCCTGTCATGTTTTGTAGTCAAAACTTGAACTGTCACAAACAAAACTACATTGTGTCCAAGCAGGAGTGCTTGGTGGTAATTTATAAGTACAAATAGTTTTAGGTATATCTACATGGGGTAAAATTCCAAGTGGTGACGGATCACACTTCCTTATGCTGACTTCAGAAGCTTTGTGAACCGGAAGGATGGCTCACACATTGCGCACTAAAGATCCAGGCATACAATTTTGAGATTATACACCATCTGGGAGCAAGACATCAAAATGCAGATTATCTTTCCTGACTACCAGCGGTTGCTATCATGGCGGATTTTGCTGGCATTATGTTCAGGAAGAAAGTGAACAAATATCAAGACAAGCTGCCACAAGTAATCAAGGTACTAGATGGACTTAGGCAGGATACTTTCTATGTGAGGCTACTATATAAATGGATTGAAGACTCGATGCTGAGTCTCTGTAAACTTTCCACTAGACCCACAATTATTATGGATGCCCATTGGGTAGTATGACATGGAGGATTGCAGAAAACGTTGGAGTTTTTGCGACACTACTACTAGTGGGAGAGCATGCATTACAGTGTATTAGAAACGGTAAATTGTTGTCATCAGTGTCAAGTGAAAAAGCCATTCCATAAGAAGACCACACACCAGCTGGTTAAGCCCCAGTTTGCCTGACACACCTTTTTCCTTGATGCAGTGGGACCTCTGTCAACTAGTGCCAACCGATCTAAGTATAAATCGTTACAATTGATCATTTGGCAAGATGGGTGGAAGCTAGGGCAATTAAAAACTTGAGAGAGGTCACTACAGACAAGTTTATTATGGAGTGCATTATACAGCAACATGTCTGCCCGCAGTTCATTTTAACTTACAATGGAACCAATTTCACTTCGCACATATTGACTAAATTGAACAAGTTGATGGTGATCTACGGAGTTTTGACCACCCCCTACCATCTGGAATCAAATGAAATGGTGAACTGGTCAACGGAACCTTAGTGAACATACTCTGTAAGTTAGTGAAGGATCAACCCTTGAAATGGAGTACCCTCCTACCTACAGCTGTGTTTAAATATAATATCAGCTATCATTCGTCCACTGGTAAGAGCCCTTTCCAACTGCTGTATAGTTGTCATCCAGCTCAGCGCCCAGCTTTACTCATGTGTAGAGGACACTGGTGGTGCAGATCCCCAGCGATATTTAATGAATCTAAAGAAAACGCTGATCAAGATACAAATGGAAGCCTATTTCACTAGTTTGGCCAAGAAGATTCGTGATCAGTTAGCTAACCAGAAAAGATGGAGCAGACTTCCACTATTTGATGTAGGAGATCATGTCTTATTCCATGACCAACACAGATTTGGGCGGAAAAATAAGCTCTCTAACATCTAGCTGGGCCGTTTGAGATAGAAGACTGGCAAGGACGCCTACACCATTAAGGAACCTGCAAGGGGTCAGATTATCAACTGAGTTCACACAAAGTTCAATCAAGCATATAAGCAATAGGAGCATATCATACAGTCAAAAGGGGGTAATGTCGAGAAGTGATATGACTGGACAATATGCTACACATTTCAGCGAATTGGAAATGGGAGTCAAGATGAGTCTTGAGATTGACAGAAAAGATATATGTATGAAAAGTGAACCAATCAAAGTGTTGACTGCTCAGCAAATTGAGGGAAATTATGATGAGATTTCAAGATAGATGAGAACTCATAGAAAAGGGAAAATGAATAGGAGATTATCAAACTGATGATGCATTCAGCTTGGGGGACTGAGATTTAAAGAGTTGAACGGAGGATTGAGAAGGAGGTTTTGAGTAGTTTGTTGCAGATAAGTCTATAATTATTAAGAGAGTAATAAATAGTTCAATAGGGGATATAGCTCCATATATCTTTATCAGGTTCTAATTAGTCAGCAATCTTAATATCATCTGATTTGGTTGCTCAGTGGCTAATACCCTATGTAAATTGACTCAGCGGAATCAAGCCTATATGCTGAGAAATAACAGATCCCATCTTTGTCATCCTCAGCCTCAGGGGATAACTTAGTTTTGCCTCATAAGGCTTGATATTTGACTTTGCAAATGGAGGACGATTATTTGAGGAAGCATGTCCATTCTTTGGGCTCCTTTACTTCTGATTGGGAGGTTTAATATTAACGGAATTTAATACCCTAGTAGGGAAAGGTACTTTTCTTTATGGTTGATGATATAATTGAATTTTCGCATTAATTGGACTCTAATAAGCAACTCGTAGTTATAATTTTCTAATGCAATTTTGGGCATTAATTAGAAGTTTTCTAAGTCAGAGAATTAAGGCGGAATACACCCCAATTTGCTTTAGTCATCCAATCACACAGATGTCCCATATTCAACCTTGTGGATCATATTTGGAGCCATTTTATTTTCTGTTTAAGTTAAAAATATAACATTAACTGGTGAGCCAGTATCTGTTAATGCCATAAGTTTAAACTTTTATTCGATTACCTATATTTGAACACCACTGAGCTGAACTGAGGATTTATGACTTGTAAACTTTTGTGGGGGAATTGTAGTGAAGCAAGTGAAAAGATTTTGTAGCGGCTAAGCTCAGGGATGCTCAATGCTTTAAAAGGTTTTATTTCCAACGCTTGGCTTTCTATAGAGGAGCTGACCTCCAATATTTGTTTAGATAGCCGCACAATATAAAAATATGAAAGTGGAAGATCTTTTGCTTAAATAGGAAAAGTTACATTAACTTATGAAGGCGCCACTAACACAAAGCATCCTGTGGTGCCAGGCTTAGGATTAGAGCTAGTACAAGGGTCATGAGGCACTTGATTGTTGTCAGCATAGGGAGCTTCTTACCCTATACTGACTGATCTTTTGCTGACCTACATAGGAAGATGCAACGATTGTCTACATTATGGTTGTTTCTTTTGCAAAAAGTGCATAATAATTCGGGGGTAGGTGACTTGAGGGGTGTAACTGCTAGCAATTGGGGCTGAGGCTTATTGTTATTAAAATGAGGGGGCCTAGTGGCTTAAGTGGATCAGATGGGTTTTCAAAGTGGCTTCTTTGATATATAGGAGAGACGTCCAGGTAGTCTTCACCGCTTTATGATAAAATAGAATAGGCATTTTTGTAAATGCCAAAAAGGAAGCAGTGATAGCATCATCTAAAGTAAGATGTTTTTTGGTGACCAAAATTTGAGCCTCAAGGTAAAAATGGTGAGTAAACTCAGTGCTGGTTTCTCCCCAATTAAGGCTTATGTTCATAAAAGATTGCATTTGGTAGGATAAAGTTAAGTCGCTTCTGAATTTACAAAGCAAAGCAATCTTGGAGTCATCTCAAGTCTGACAATGCATTAGATGAGGTGACATAATGTCTTGAGCTACACAACTAAAAGTTGGTTAGGTGTTTAAACCGTTGGGTGTTGATATGTTCCTCCATAACACTTTCATAACAAAATAGGAAAGAGAAGATATTTCCTTTGCCTGGGATATACTTCTCTTTGAACAACAGTTTTAACGTGCCACTTGGGGGGGTTAATGGTCAAATGACATGAATTGACACAGGGGTGCGTTTTCACCTGAAGAAAAACTGCTAGCGCTGGGAGATACGTGAGGGTGGAGAGCGTCCATCTGATCTTTTAAATCTTTTTTTACCTTCAATTATTAGTTCTACATAATCATGTGCAGCACGAAGGGCCAACTTGGTGGCAACAAGTGGGGTTAACTGTCAAAGTTTTGCTTTTTAGCTTGGTAGTTGCATCCCAAAGTTCAAGTTGGCGTTGCTCAATGGTGGAATTTTTTGTTAAACCCAATATATTACAGCAGGTAATCTTGCAACAAAGTTAAGGCGTTCTTGATTCTGATAGGGATCTAACGCCAAATTGTTATTACTCATTGTATAATAGTTGCATTGTGAACTCAAAGTAAACCTGGCAGGGAGCACCAGTTTTTGTTGGGACTAAGGGGTCTAGATCACTAGCCCCCTTTTTAACTTTTAAGCCAGGAAAACCAAAGTTCCTGGGTGCTGAGATTATAGTTAATTGCTTTCCTTGTCCAAAAATCCTCTTATCAGGTTAAAATCCCTGGAGTCATAATCCTTGTTGCGATTCTGATATGACTGGATGATAATCGTGGGACAAACAGGGAGGATTGGGAAGAATCTGCCAAAAATGATATCAGTTACAATTATTTGAGTGCCTTGAGATGAGGCAATATTAAAATAAAATGGGTTATTATTGAATCGCCTCTATATAAGGCGATAAGGCAATGTCAACATTTGATGAATACAAAGTAAATCTCCTACAATTAAGGCGATAGAGGATTAGAAAATAACAAGCCAAATTTGAGGAGAATCAGCGGAATAGAATAGCCCAAGCTATGAGAGCAGTATTGCATCAAATAGCTGTATATAAGCAAGATGGCAATTGAGAGAAAAAGGTTGTTAACAGTAGAGAGAAGGACAGCGGAAGATTGCTGTATTTATTAAAATAAATAAAAGAGTCGATTAGGGCAATTGCTCCTATTTTTAGTATATCTTCATGTGTGTCCAAAGAACCAATGATCCCCACAGAATCTGTCTGTTACTCAGTTGATTCAACCTGTATGAACAATATGGCAGATCCTAACAATACCGTCTGATTTTATAACAGTGGTGCTCACTACAGGGGGCCATTGATCAACCACCAAACATTCCAAAACTCCAGTCGCCAGCCATGCTTTACACAGCCTGTGTTTCTGGGGAATCTTCATGGAATACTTTACTGGCCAGATATGAGGAACTCAAACTTACCTTAGATGTGGTGCTCAAAAACCAAGATGAACTTCTTCAAGAATGAGATGCTGTCATGCACCAGCTTGATAACACATTTAGCCAAATGAAAATCTTGGGACAACAAAACATAGAACTCGCCAACTTATTGAATGATACCACCAAACAGCTGCAGTGCACAGAGCAAAGACTGACCAATACTTCTTGGTCTCCTCGCTGGGACAAGGATGACCATCAAGAGGGGACATCATATGAGGAAGATTATGACGTCGGTCAGAGCTACTACACCCAGGATGGTAGTACTAGATATGAATACAAGTCAAAATGCCACTACCCTCAAGTAATGGTGGTACCGCCCATGGTAGAAGGTCACGCTACCCTGAAGTGGCGGAAAACACAACTTCCGCTGACCCAGCTTCTCACTGGGAAACTGCTTTCAGATCTCAATCCATTCCTCAGTATGGGCCAAAACCCCATGAATGGGATGAGGAGGTTAATATCAAAAAAAGTACCTCTGTTTGATCGAAATGGGAACATTCATCGGTTCTTCAAAATGATTTGAGTTTGCAGCGGAAGGTGCATCTGATTGATGGAAGGCCAAGTTGTTGATATCTGGCTTGGATGTTGGGAGTGCTGATCAGAACACCTGTTACCTCCCAAGTAGCTCTGTCACCTATAAGGATGTAAAGGATACTGTACTATGCCTGTTTGGGGATACCTCAAAGATGTCACAGAGGAAAGCAGAGTTCTTAATGATCAGATTCCGCCGAAATGAGACTCTCATGGAGTTCGCTGATTGATTTACAATGGAAGCCCAAGTGTTGATTGGGGCAGGGTACTTAGTGGAAGCTGATGTGTGCATTGCCATGACCTCTGCGGAGAAGCTATATCAAGAGCTTCGCAATGTTATTCACAGCTTTTGGATGACAACGTACCTCTGCTCAAAGTTGTACATTTTCTGCATCACATATCCCCTACCTTTCTGCTGCCAAATATGGAATGGAAGACTAACGCCGCTACTGCACCCTCTTATTCAGGAGATTACTCTCATCTGACCCCAGCTCCATTTAGCAATCCTCAGCCATTCTATAACTCTGCGCCTTGTTCTAGGCCAAATTATACTCAACAGTTCTATCAGAATCAATGGGCTGGTCATGAAAACCATCAGCAATGCAGCTATCAACCAGGACCTAGCTATGCCAAATGTCAACAATCATCTTACCAACCTGGAACTGGTTAAGCTGAGCGACCCCAAACTTTCTGATCTGGACCCTATTATAATAATCAAGGACGTGGCTCTTATGAGGCTAACTGCTATGAATGCGGCCGCCCTGGTCATTTGTCAAAATTCTGCCATAACTGCCATGTGAACTACATACAATGAGAACAATACTATTAGGGAAAAGATGGAGCGGAGTAAAGATGGTACCCTCTACCTCCGTGATACCAACTCAAAACGTCCCTGAATCAATATTAGTATACCCTGTGGAAGTCCCTCAGTACAATGACAGACTTTTATATTAGCATCCAGTTGGAGGAGTAAACGTAGTGACATGAGCTCAAGCCAAGGCGGCGGCGGAAAATTGTCCCCAGAACAACTGGAGCTGTATTCCTGTCAAATGCTTGATCAAACTTCCTTAGAAAAACTCAATTATGCCACGGATGTGCCAACTCTGAAAGGAGTAAACGTCGCCCTTTTGGTAGATGCCATTGTCAAAGAATACCCCCAAGTCAGTTAGGGAATAATAAGTTTTCTTGAAAAAAGAGAGCCCATAAATGCTCACGTATTAAACAGTCAATATTCTTCTTATTCTGAGTGTTCATACTGTGATATTTTTGTAGTGAAAAATAGGGTTTGAGCTATAATAGATACTGGTGCTCCAGTCAACATAGTTTCCACTAAATTTATGGCAAAGTTGACGTTGAAACCTGATGTGGACCATCGAATGGTGTACAGAACTGCTGGAGCAGTAAGCACCATCTCTGAGGGGGCTTACAGTGTGCTACCACTGCGCTTTGGGCCCATTGTCATTATAGCCCTGGCTATTGTGCTGCCAAATGAAAACTATGACCTGTTAATCAGAACTGCTTTCTTGCGACGTTTTGGGGCTTTAATTAATATGACAGAGGAGACCCTCGCCATTCTGGGTCATTGGATTTCAATTTACTTCACTACTAGTAGAGTACCAAAGGATCTAGTGCATATAAGTCATATAAACCTTGCCTATAGTGATGGGGTGATGCCTGTTTGCTATCACCAACTAAAGCGCAAGACTCGGCCCCTTCCCCAGCAGATATATGAATATCAGGGGATACCTATTCGAGCTGCAGGGCCCATATCTATCCCTTCTGGCCATAAAGTCTTAGTGAACACCGAGTTAGAGGTGGAAGTGCCTATTGGGATATATGGGGAAGTCAAAGGACTCTATCATCAAACGTGGTTTGAGCCACATGTGGCTCCAGAGCTTATACTTCTGGGACATAAAGAGATTAAGGTTTTGTTAGCAAACCTTTAAAACAAACAATGCAAATCTTCTGACACTAAATTGTAGCATATTTATATTTGATTTCAATATATGAGGTCCTTCTGGTTCTTTTTTTAGTAATAGATGGTCCCAACCCGAGGGGGGGATTCATCAATGTTTATTGAATTACGCCTGGGCTCCTAAGAGCCTGAGGCGAGGGAAGGGGAGGGAGGAGGCATCGAGAAAGGGAGGGGTTTTGAGCACCAGAGCCGTGCTGCAGTGACAACTGAGCGGGGGAGGGTTGGCGACATAGTGCAGACCTTCAGGGCCATCTCAAAGTGTACCTGAAAGTGGGTGATCATGTGTGGAAGGGTCCACACCTGCTGGTCAAAGGCAGCACGAAGGAAAAAGTTATGGATGGTCCAGATGGCTGTGGCATAGGCAAGGACACGGAGGGGTCAGTGGCAACCAGGCAATGTCTGCTCGAACATGAGGTCTTGCACAGGGTGTCCAGACCAGGGCTGAGCATGGAGGAGCGCGCGGGCCTTTGGCCAAAATGCGGCGACACCTGGACAGGTGAAAAACGATGGAGGTGGGAGTCAATAGGCTCCGCACAGTGGGGGCAGCTTCGGTGCTGGAAGGTAGGGCCAGTCCGGTCCTCTGTCCTGTATGAACAGTGGAGCACCCTCCATAAGGTGTTGGACACCTTTGCTGACAGGATGGGGTGATAGACGTCCTTTCACAATTCCTTAAGGTCAAATCTCACGGAGGGAGGGAGGAGCTCAAGGAGTCTTGGGCGGATGGGAGGACGATCTTGGGGGTTGAGGAGAGTTGTGACAACTTGTCCATTGTGCACAATTGCATGGCGACGGGGGCTGAGGCCAGGGCCTTCCCTTCTGTATGGGAAGGCATTTTGGATCCGCGCGCCTACTCGTTTCAGGGCAAGGAGAGCCTGGTTCCAGTAGGGGGATGAGGATGGTTTCAGGCGATGGCCTGGGTGGTTTGTGAGCCACTCCCCTAATGAGGTCAGAGATGCTCTAGGAAGACCCAGAGCTGCTGACACTGACTGGCGGAGGGCGGGCGCCCATTGGGGCATGGGGGTCGCGTCCCAGCAGACAATCGGCCATAGGAACTTCAGGAAGATTGTGGTGGCGTGGGATCGCGTGTCCAGAAGCCCTAGGCCCCCTTCATTGCAGGGTCGGGCAATGGTTGAGAGGGATATTGATGGATGGTTTGAGCCCCAAATCCAACAGCGGAGGAGTACATTGAGCCGCGTATAAAAGGCATCTGTGAATGGGCAGACGTGCGCTAGGAACTAGACTTTGGAGAGGAGGAACACATTGGCCATCAGAGCTTGACCCTGGGGGGTGATGTGCCGCCGGTTCCAGCTGGCAATCCTGGAGTTAACTGCTGCGAGGAGCAAGTCCTCATTGTCTTTTAGCGCAACTCCTTGTTGGTTGGTGAGAACGCCCAGGTGACGGAAGGTACCGCGCACAGGTTCAATACCAAATGGTGGGGGAAGGTGGGGGAGCCGACCTGTACAACTGTTGTCTTGGAGGTGTTGGCCATGGCGTTGGACGCCTTGGTGTACCTCTCAATGGTCACAGCAGCGAGGGCAACATCCCCAGGGCAGCCAAATGCAATGGCAGTGTCATCTGCAAATGCCATGGTGCGTGTGGGGGTTTTACCTGGGACCAGAATCCCTGCTAGCTTGTCCTGTAAGGAGGCCAAGAGGGGGTCAAAGGTGATGTTAAAAAGGATAGGGCTCAGGGGGTCCCCTTGCCGGGGACCTTGTCCAACTGGTACTGCCACTGTAAAACCCATTGGCGCCAGGACTCTGGTGTGGAGCTGGTCATAGAGCGAGAGATATCCAGCGCCTAGCTGCGAGAGGGAGAGATGGAAGCGGGCCAGGGAAGCATCAATATACTTCCAGGCTACCCTATCATATGCTTTCTCCATATCCAGGAGAGCCACAAAGCCATTCACCTTACGAGAGTTAGCAGTCAAAGTCACGTGAAGATCATTATAGTTGTCCCATAACGACCTCCCCGGAATAAAACCGTTCTGGGATGGGGAGAGGCGAGGTGACACCCATTTGGTGATGCGGTTGGCCAGAAGCTTCGTGAAGAGCTTGTGGTCTGTGTTGATCAACGCTATGGGGCGCCAGTTCGCCAGGTTCTCACGGTCTGACTTCTTGTGAATGAGGGTCGTGATTGCTCCTCTGGAGTCGGGGAGGACCTCGCCATTCACCAAGAGTGCAGCGAAGAGGTCGCGGAGGGTTCTGGCTATCACTGCAGGTTCCAGAAGGTACACCTCGAAGGGTATTCCGTCTGGGCCTGGGGCTTTTAAGCCGTGGGGATTTCAGAAGGGTTTCCATCACCTCCTGGATGGAAATAGGCACCAGTAGAGCCTCATCAGCCCGTGGGTCAATGGGCGGCTCTGGAGCCCGCCACAGGAAGTCTTGGATGTCCGATGGGTCCACCTGGGTGGCATGGAAGAGGCTGGAGTAGAAGCGGTGTAGTTCCTGCGTGATTTCCTCCTTATCCGAAGTGGTTGTAGTGCCAATCTTCAGTGCAGTAATATCCTGTGCTGTTGACCGGGCTTTCTGTTTCTGAAAGAAGAAGCGGGTGGGGCGTTCCCATTGAGCATAGTAACGAGATGTTGTAAAGTTTGCTGCCCATTCTTCCTGCAGTGTGAGCTCCAAACGGAGTGCTTCCTGCGCCGCTTCCCAGTCTTCCAACCATCTGGGAGAGGGCGAAGGCTGGCAGTTTCGCTCCAGATGTCTGATTCTAGCTTCCGCCCTTTTGACTCTGGCGCGAGCTGCAGTCATCTGGGCTTTGGCACAGTTGTAAGCAACGCGGGTGATGCCCTCCTTGGTCACCGCCCATCTAGCCTTGTGGTCAATCAGGTGGGGTGGGGGGAGATGAGAGTCTCCCAGATGGTCATAGACAGCTTCTCCTTAGTGAAGGGGCTGTTGAGAAGAGATGGGGCAACCCTAGGCCAGAACCTACGCGACGGTCTAAGTGTGGTGGTGAAGACAACGGTGAGTGACCTGTGATTACTCAGATGGTTGTCACGAGAGATGGGAGAGGAGACGCGGCCAATTAGCAGGGGGCCAATCAGTGCCATATCTATGCGTGACGCTGACTGGAAAGCTCCTCCATCATACTGGATCCTAGTCATGCAACCTAGGCCAGACGCGGAGGGTGGAAGCGCATCTATAAAAGCCACCAGGCGAAGGAAATCCTGGAGGCGAATTGATCCAGGGCGTTCCTTTGCTGCAGGGAGGTAAGAGTCACGGACGCGACTTATGGTTGTGTTGAAATCTCCTAAGAGGACTGTATTCCGTGGGAGATTGAGTTGGACGAGCTCTTCCAAGAGCCGATTTTGCTCCTGACCTGCATTAGGCAGGTAGATGCTTACAGCGAAGAAGGAGAAGTCAGGAGTGGTGAGTTTGGCCAGTATGAGGCGGCCACTTAGATATTGTGAAAAAGAATGGGTTTTAACCCGGGGATTTAAAACAATAAGGGCGGCATGATTTGTCCAGAAGGAGTTGCCTCCAAACTGTTCATTTCATGCAGATTGTTCGTGGGGGGAGGATATGGGGATCCTGGACAGCAGCGATGTCAATTTGTGCTGACCTGAAGTTGCAGAAGAGGCGGGCTCTCCGCTCAAAGTCCCGCAACCCATTTGCGTTGATGGATTGCAGGGCCAGGGTGCTGCCATGGGGACTCATAGCTGTTCCCCTCCATGTCCTGGGGGTTGCCAGCGCTTAAACCTGCTGCTGTGAGGCGGCTAGTTTTGAGTCCTTTAGCTTGACTATTAGCTGCATCCCGTGAGGAGCGTCGAGGGTTCTGAGGGGAAGGAGAGGATGGGGGGCGGAGGACCCAGTAAGCCAGACTAGGATACTGCCCCCGCTCCGTTGCAGGGGAAGGACCTGAGGGTGCTCAATGGTGACCTCCGCGGTGCCCCCATTTGATGAGTCTGAGTCCATATTCACTTCCTCCAACACTGCAAAGGATCCGCGTGAAATGGACTGTGGGGTTGGGGTAGGACTCTTTGAGGTGGCACTTCTACTGCAGGCCGCGGGTTGCCAGTCCATGCTGGTGGACATAGCTCCATTGGGAGTTGAGGGTTGATGCGATAAATCGCTGGTGGAGGTTGGTGGGGGTGCCGCGGAGCCCTGAGTGGGGATGGCTGACGAGGGGCACCCCTGTGGGAGATGCCTTGCGCTTGGTGAGAGAGGGAGTTGACTCTGGGAGATTGGGGGTGCCCACTGGAAGGGGGCATGAGCGCGAAGGTATCCCATACCAATAGTGGGGTTAGCTGTTTCAACTGCTAGGCGTAAGGCCTCAGAGGACAGGTCTTGAACGGGAACCCATTGTGTGTGTTGTGGAATTGCTGCTGCGGCCACGTGGGATCGTTTTTGGCCTGGTTTAGGCCCCTGGGTTGTGGCTAAGGGGGCTTGTTTTCGAGCTGTGCAGCCACTATACAAGTGTCCAAGGGCGTTACACCATGAACACCGAGGGGCGCTCCTGATCAGGGTCGACAAAAAAGATCTCAGGGCATGCCCCAACTACCGCCACATGAGGAATAACCTCAATGTTGCGGGATACAGTGGGGGAGGGGATGAACGACGCCCTAGCAGTGCGAGCTCTTTGAGTGGGAGCATAGTAAGAGGGGACGCTAAAGTCCACTGAAATATCAGACCCAAACTCCGATTAAACCACGATGGAGT
>JAKSZP010016166.1:0-84121 GCA_022478985.1 Massospora cicadina | reverse complement strand
ATATAATACACCAAAAAGCCTTCACTCAAGTAATTGATTGAAGCCGTATTTTATCCAAGCTTAAAATTTCATAATTTGAATGGGATTTGAACCCCTGCTCTCCAATCAACCAAATTGAACCATCATTGTTTGAAATGTAAATTGTTTGTTTCAGTGCCTGGGCCGAGATAAGAGGCTGGGCGTTTTGCACCCCATTAGTATCAACCTGGGCATGCTTGGCTTGCACCTAGCGTTGATCTAAGGTGTGTTTCAGGTCAGGAAGAGCCTGAAGTTTTACCTTCTGGGCCTCCTGTCGCCCAGCCTTATCTCTAGCATCCGTTCCCACTATTATGTCATCCAAGCATGACACTTTGACTGGACAGGACAATGCCCAAACACCTTCGATGTCTTAAAAACTGCGTTGGAAAGTTCGCCCATTTTGCAGTATCCCAACTTTAAAACAATTCATAGTGCAAATGGATGCATCATTTTCCGCCATAGGGGAAATATTATTTCAGAAGTATGATGACAGCATAGAGCACTCTGTCGCATTTTGTGGCCAAAGCTTAAACTGTCATGAACGGAATTACACTGTGACTGAGTGAAAGTGCTTAGTGGTGATATATGCATATAAACAGTTTTGGGTATACTTCCATGGGTGAAATCCAAGTGGTAACGGATCATGCATCCTTGCATTGACTGCAAAATACCCGTGAACCTGAAGGATGGCTTGCACAATGGTCATTGAAGCTCCAGTCATATGATTTCAATATTGTACACCAGCTTGGAGAAAACATTAAAATCAGACTGTCTTTCCTGGCTACCAGCAGTCGCTATTATGGTGGATTTTAGAAACATTACGTATGAGAAGATGATGGTGGTCAAATACCACAATGAGCCACTACAAGTGATCAAAGTGCTAAATGGGCTTAGACAGGATACCTTTTTACGCAATGGGGATCTATATAAGCAGATTAAGGAATTGACTCTGAGTTTCCCTAAACCCTCTTCTTGGCCAGCGATTATCTTGGATGTACATTGGGCTGTAGGGCATGGTGGTTTGCGGAAAGTTGGAGGTCTTGTGAATCTATTACTATTAGGAAGCATGCATTATGTCATGCTGGAGACGGTTAGCTGTTGTCATCAGTGTCAATTTGAGAAACCTTTTCATAAGAAGACCACATACCAGCCAGTTAAGCTTCAGTTTGTATGGCATTCTGTTTCTCTTGATGTGATGGGGCAATTACCTGCTGGCACAAACTTATCTAGGTACATAATCGTAGCAATTGATCATTTTGATGAGATGGGTAGAAGCCAGGGTGATTAATGATTTGGGTGTGGTCATAACCGCCAAGTTTATTATGGAGTGTATCATACAGCGACATAGCTGTTCACAGTTCATCCTAACTGACAATGGAACCTATTTTGCTTTGTATATCCTGCCCAAATTGAATAAACTGATAGCAATCCACAGGTCTTAACTACACCCTACCATATGGGAGCCAATGGAATGGTAAAATGGGTCAACGGAACATTGGTAAACATACTCTACTAATTTGTGAAAAATTGACCCTCTGGATGGAGTACCCTCCTACACACAGCTGTCTTTGTGTATAATATCAACTGCCACTTGTCCACCAGTAAGAGTCCTTTCCTACTGCTCTATGTTATACATATGGCTTTATTTGCCCTGATACTTGTGTGTGGAGGATACTGATGGCGTTGAACCACAGCATGGACTGACTAATCTAATGGAGATGCTGATCAAACTACAAATGAAAGTATATTCTACCAGTTTGGTCAAGAAGATTTGTGATCATGTGGTTGATCAGAGAAGACTTAGCAGAATCCTGCAGTTTGCTGTAGGAGATCATATCTTGTTCCATGACCAACATAGATTAGGATAGAAGAACAAGCTCGCTAACATTTGGACCAAGTTGTTTGAAATAATTGAGAGGACTGGTATTGATGCCTACACCATTAAGGAACCTACGGGTGGCCAGATTATCAACTGAGTTCATACAAAGTTTCTCCAAGCATACAAGCAGTAGTAGCTTATTGTCCATTCAAAAGGTTCGCAATATTTAGAAATGGATATAACTGGACAATAAGCTATTTATTTCAGTAGATCTATAATTAGAATTGAGGTGAGCCTTGATAATGAGTGAAAATAATATTAATGTGAAGTAAATCAATCGAAGTTGTCAGAATTTTAACCAGATGTAATCATCCAATGATCAATTGCTATTTGGGATGATATGTCAAATTTAGGAGGAATGGTTCATTGATTAAATTCTTTGTATTTGATAAAATTATTAGTTAGTTGCTCCCCAATTTATGTTGAGCTAGAATTAGTATTTCACTGAATTTGGAAGTAGGTTTGAGTGGGGCCAATTAGTGATCCCAAATTAGTATAGGGGATAACCTTTGACTAATAGCTGAGGTTGATCCAATAAAGTACAAGTCAGCAGAATCAGTGTTTGATGCCAACTGCCATTTTGCGGACTGTTGTGTGAATTTCTGGTGAAAAGCCAATGTATTTGATTTAATTACCCATCTATGATTTTGCTGACTGTACTAATAATTTGATGTTGGTGGATCTGTCAATTATGAGTTCAAGGCAGCCAAAGTTGTTTCTGGCGCCTCATTTTTATAATCAATTATCGCCTGAATAAGGCGATTCCTAATCAATTGAAAGAGATAAGTTGAGAAGAGATGTCAGCGAAATGCCAAGATATTCCAAGTTAAAGCGAGCGACTGAAGCTGTTTCTGGTGCATTATTGTCAACTTGAAAGTCAAATCCACATTCAAGATTTATTTAGATTAATATTAATACAGCTCATCGGTGCTTAAGGAGAAGGATGAGCCAAAACTAATTCAGTTATCTGGAAGGACGGATCAAGAGGGTCAACGCCAGGGAAGAGAATAGAGCAGTGGAAGTCTGAGATGAATGGTTGGCTGGAAGAACTAACGGAAGAGCTGATAGGTTGGTGGTGGGTGCAGTAGCCCTTTTGTATATAGTATAAATACCTGGCGCTTCCAGTTCAATAAACATTTCCCTTTGCCTGATCTACCTTTTGTTATAAGTTAAATGTTTATTTCGTTGGTTATGGATTAGGCTGGGGGATCCCCAAATGGTGCAGGTGACACGCCAAGGGGTCAGCCTGTGCTGCTGGCCCTGTGCCTATGGTAAAATGGCAAGGTCTGATTAGTCTTCATACTGGTTGGCCTGCCAACTAGAAGAGCTCATAGTCGATTTCTGACAATGATGCTCACTACAGGAGACTCTGCTTGTTAGTGCCTAAGTAGCTGATGGGTTGGTGAAGAGGTGGCAGAGATGTGCCACTGTGATTTGGTTCTGGAAGTTGTTGGTGGTGGGGAGGGGAAATCCCTAGACGCCCACAATAACGCTGAGGTTGGAGGTAGGAGGATTATCATAAAATTAAGTGGGGGAAATGTCATAATTTTAACCAGATGGAAACTCCAATGATTTATTATTATACGGGATTATATGCCCAATTCCAGAAGAATGGCTCATTGACTGAATTTCGTTGTATTTGGTATGATTACTAGTTAGTTGCTCCCCAATATAGGTTGAGCTTGAATTAGCGTTCTGCTATGTTTGAAAGTAGGTTTGAGTGGAGCCAATCAGTGGCCCCAAATTAGTATAATGATCACTGGCGACTAATAGCTGAAAATGATCCAATAAGTATCAGTCATTGGAATCATTGTTCAGCGCCAACTTCTATTTGTGGACCATTGTGGGAATTTCCTGGTGGAAAGTGATGTATCTGATTTATTCATCCATCTATGATTTTGCTGCCTGTACTAATACTTTGATGTTGGAAGATCTGACAAATATGAGTTTGAGGCAGCTGAGGTTGTTTCTGGTGCCTCATTTATTATAATCAATTATCACCTGAATAAGGTGATTTTGAATCAATTGACAATATAAGTTGAGAAGAGATGTTGGTGAGATGCTGAGATATTCTGAGTCAAGCAAGTGACTGAGGCTGTTTCTGGTGCATTATTATCAACTTGAAGGTCAAATCCAAATTTGATTTTATTTAGATTAATTTTTTATATGTCTCACCGGTGACTTAAGGCTGAGGATGAGCTGAAACTAATTTGGATATTGGGAAGGACAGAGCAAGAGGGTTGATGCCAGGAAAGAGAATAGTTCAGCGGAAGGCTGAGATGAGTGGTTGGCTGGAAGAACCAGTGGATGAGCTGATAGGTCAGCAGTTGGTGCAGTAGCACATTTGTATATAGTTTAAGAAACCTGGCGCTTCCAGTTCAATAATCATTTCCCTTTGCCTGATCTACCTTTTGTTATAAGTTAAAAATTTATTTCATTGGTTATGGATTAGGCTGGGGAATCCCCAAATGGTGCAGGTGACATACCAAGGGTTCAGCCAGCGCTGCTGGCCCTGTGTCTAAGGTAAAATGGCAAGGGCAGACCAGTCTTCATACTGGTTGATCTGCCAACTAGCAGAGCCCATAGTCAATTTGAAAGTAGTATCGATAGTTTGGCAAATTGAGGGAATTATGCTAAAACCTCAACATAGACAAAAACTTATAAAATGGAATGAATAAGAAATTACTAAAAAGATGGGAAAGATTGATTATAAATATCAAAGATTAAGATTTGAGAGAGGAATGAGAGAAGGAGATTTTCTGATATTCGGCAGATAGGTTTTGCTTAGAATATTATAATAAAAGCGACAATTGGGACAATTGTTTAAATCTTATATATTAGTTTTTATTAAGGAACAGAAATCTGCATATCGTTTGTTCCATTGCTAAGTGGTAAATAACCTTTGCAACCAGCTGTGAAGATTTAACCCATATCAATAAAAAGTTAACAATTATTACCAAAAAAGACTCATATCTGCTATAAAAAATTGACAACAATTTATACTGCTTGGACAGTGCTCGCTATTTTTCAGCAATGAACTTAATATTGGTATATTAGCAATTTGAGTTGCCCATGGTGAAATAAGAGAAGTGCGCCATAAGCACTTCCAAGGGGTTATTCCAGCCCATATATATGCCACAGGGGCTGTATAATACCTCAGCTACGTTCCAGAGGGCTATGGACAATATTCTCGGTGATCTCAAGCTGTTGTGCATCTTTGTGTACCTTTATAACATTAACATCTTCATTTGGATGTTTCAGAGCATTTTAATCATTTAGAAGTGATATTCCTCAGGCTTTCAGAGGCCAACATCAATATCAATCCTACAGTGTCATTTATAAATGCCAGTCAGGATATCTTAGTTTCTGGTTGATGCCAGGGGACTTAGAACACAACCATCTAAGGTGGAAACCATTTAAAAGATGGCACAACCCAGTTTCAGCCGGATATACAGATGCTTTTAGGCATGGTTGGGTATTAAAGACGATTTATTTCAAAATAATCTGTATTGGGGCCCCACTATTTGATCTTCTGAAAAAGAACGCTACATTTGAATGAATGATACATTGTCAGAGCAATTTTAATACTCTCCATATGGCGTTGATCAGCGCTCTAGTGTTGTGATATTTGAACTCTGAGAAGTAGTTTATTGTTCAGGTGGGTGATTTTCTTTACACCTTTAAAAGAATTTTAGTGTGAAGCAAAGAGGTGGAGCGCACAAAAACTTATTGCAGTTGAAGTTTAATTTCATACTATCAGAATTACACCATGACAAAGTGTGAGTGTCTAGCTGTAATCTACGCTTACAAACATTTCAGGGTGTACCTTTATGGAGTAACATTTAAGGTCAGGACTGTCTACTCTTCATTGCATTAGTTACAGAATCTTTGAGAGCCTGAGGGACGCCTCACATAGTAGACTCATAAGCTTCAAGCCTTCAATAAAAAAATTTAATGCCTTACTGTGAGGCATTGTACCGCTGACTGCTTATCACAGTTACCAATGATTGTTATAATGGCGGATTTGAGTGACTTGATGTATGAAAGTTGATCAGTATCAAATATGCTGACAAACTGCCTCAAGTTATTAGGCATTGAATGGAATGAAGGGATGATATTTTTAGAAAGATAGTGAGTTTCACAAGTTCATCGGTGGTGTTATGCTAAGCTTCTAAAGAACCTTTTCCCAACTAGACATTATTTTAAGCATTCACATGGAAGTAGTCATAGAGGGTTATGCCAAACATTAGAGTTTTTTTCAACTGCTATATTATTGGGAGAGTATGTTCTTTAACATGCTTGAAACAATTTCTTGTTGTCATCAATGTCAAGTAGAAAAGCCCTTTCACCATAAGACCTCCTATCAGCTGGTGAAACACTGTTCGTTTGGAAAACAGTATCCATTGACATTGTTGACCCTTGCTGATGGGTGCAAATCAATCTAATTACATTTTAATACCAAAAAACATTTGACTAGGTGGATAGAGGCATGGTCAATAAGAGATATTGTGACGGTCACCAGCACCAGATTCATAATGGATTGTATTTTTGAATGAAATGACTGCCCACAGTTTATACTTACTGACAATGGAACTAACTTTACCTCTCACATTCTCCATAAACAGAACGAATCAATGGCCATCCGCGGGGTTCTGACAACCCCATACCATCCTGAGTCTAATGGAATGGTTGAGCAGGTTAATGGAACCCTGGTGAATACACTTAGGAAGCTGGTGACAGATAGACCATCAGATTGGAATACTTTTCTTTCTACCGCGGTGTTTGCATACAATATTATCTATCACTTGGTGACTAGGGAAAAGTTCTTTAAGCTGCTTAAAGGAAGGCACCCAGGTCTACCTGCACTACTTTATTCATGAGTTGATGATACCAGCAGAATAGTTAAAAACGATACTTGACGACTTTAACATTCACACTTATCATGATCTAAACCTAGGCGTACTCAAAAATTCTAGTAATTAGATAAGGGATTACAAATTTCAATCATTGTAGCACAGTGGAATTTGACAGTTTGTGATAGAAGAGAATATCCTATTCCATGAGTATCATGGGTTTGGATGCAAAATAAGTTAAGGTTTTTGATTGGCCACTTTGAGATAATAGATTTAATGGGTACCAATTCCTACACAATCAAGGAACCAGCAAGTATTAAGATTATCAACCAAGTGAATGCTAGGTTTTTTTTGGGCTTATAACCAATGAAGCACATGAAAATAAAAAAATAACTGAGGCGGGTTGACCTTAGGACAAAATAATTCAATGAGTTATTTATTCTGGGAGGTTTCAAACATGTTTAATCAAACCTCAACCCAGAGTGGAGCAGGTACCTTTCCACTATGATATCCACTCCTCACATGAAAATAAAAATAAGAAGCTATATATTCTAAAATTTAAAAATATAAATATAGATATAAATATAAAAATAGAATTATTTTGTATAAAGTAAAAAATTAAAAATGAAGGGTGGATAGCCTAGCGGTAAAACTGCTTCCACCCCTAGTGCTGGTTTTGAGTTCAAGACCTGTACTAGCTAGAAAACATTCTCAGTGTGGTATGTTTGTCCCAAGGTCAACCCACCTCAAATAATTTTAAAATTTCAAAAAGAATAAAAATGGAGAAATAAAATAGCTAAAACATATTAATTTTTAAATTTTAAAATTATATTAAGGTGGGATGACCTAGAGTTTATACTGCACCAATTAAGGAAATCAAAGAAAATGAGAATGGAGGATAAAATTCATAAAACCACCATGCATGGAATATTATAGGTCAGAAACTCCATGGACCACATTGATATTTGCAATCTCACTTTGGGGCATTTGTGTGCAATGCCAACCTAGTCATAATTGTCTCCTACCCAAAGGTTCATCTGCCAGGATTAAACTGGGAAGGCAGTGGTAGTGAGACCATATTTAACCACTGGGGTACCCTTCCACTAAAATACATATACGTAACAAAAGGATAAGAATAGTAAGCGCAAAAATATAAGGAAGTGCAAATAGAGTGTGCGCCATTTGGTGTTGGCTCACAATCAACTTCACTGCCTCTGCTTCTTTCAGCTGGAATTGCAATTTTATTGATGGGATGCACGCTTCTTTTCCTTCTGTCATCTTGTAGGCGGTTCAACCTCTTTGGGCCCTTCAGGGATTGGCGAATGAGGAGGTGGCTTTGTCATCATAAGAGAGATGATTGGTACCATAATGGGAGATGAAATGCCAGTGGAGGGGGGAAGGTCTCTACAAATGAGCTACTAGAGGAGGTTAGGCTAGAAATCCAGGGTAAAAACCAGGGAGGTGGCAAGACAACCAGTTGATCATAGGACGCGCTCCTGGACCACCAGGAGCAAGGCTTGAAACCACATTTTCGTGAGGTCATAGGATAACAGGGATTATGCAATGAAGGGTGATATAGATGGAGTGGGAAGCGAATGAGAGCTGGGCTATGGCTTTTGAGGAAAAGGATACATTGAGCATCAGAGTATCTATGAGGAAATCATCCATACCGGGATAGGTGTGTGAAAAGTGAGCAAATGCAGAGTATAACACCTGATGGGCCACTCTTGAGCCACCTAATGGCGTCCCATCACTGAACCCAACTTACCAGCAGGGGGAAAGAGAGCCATGTTCTCAATGAGAGCCATTATGGGAGGTACTGTTTGGTTCATTGGCGTCCATAGCCTGAAAAGTGGCAGAACCCTAGAATACATGAATTTAGCTGATCATTTTAGACGTTCACTCTCATGGAGTGGAAGTGGTTCAAAGTGTGGGAAAGTACTCTGAACAGCTAACTAGCACCCATTGAATAAAGTATAACTTTTGTAGGACCGGCAGTCCCTCTGGATGAGGCTCAGCAATAGGTGGTAGCTATAGATGACTGAAGCCATGTGCCAGGAGCTGCGTTGCTTAATCAAGTGAAGGGCCACAGCTCCACTCTCCACCCAGTGCAACTGTGCCATGAAATTTGCCAAAAGGTGTACACAAAGTCATCATATAGCCAATGATTTGAAGAGCTCCTAATGAGCCAAGAAAGTCGCGGTATCTACCTCTAGAAACCCATCATTGCTACAAGTGTTGGGTACTCAGGTAGAAGAACTTGGTCAGGGTCAGCCACGCCTCAGTTGCACCATACCTTAAGGAAACCTTCTGAGGTTAATTGCTTGTTTGAATCTACAATTATGAATACATTATGAAAACAATAGCTGAAGCTGCACTAAAGACTTATTTTTCAGTCAAGGGGTTAATGTTGTAAATTTATAATGACTGAATTATAATCCTGAATTATTGATGTTGGATAATCAGTTATCCACTAAAATTGAGTTTAAAGTAGTTAGAAATTTAATACAAATCAATTTAAGTTGACACTAGGTGATCTCACCTTGGCTAGATATAAAAATTCTGTTAGTCCTCCAACGATGGGGCGAGTACTTAGGAGATTGGAGAAGCTGCGTAGCAGCTTTCTTCCACTTTGATACCTTAATCAAAGCCAATTTCTGATTTTTTAAAAAAATACAAAAAATGACCGCTCAATTATGCGAAAACTTACCAATGTCAATGTAATTGATGACTGCTGCCCCATCTTGTGGTGGTGGTGCGCCGCCATCTGGCATCTTTTGGACGCCGCCAAAGCTGCCTGAGCTGGTTCTGCTAGCCCTCCTAATGCTACCAGGCGTTATGTCTCCCTTGGGACTTGGCCCACCACCTTGCAAGCTCCCAGGTGGTGCTCTAGAGCCCTTTGGTGCTCCCACGGAGCAATTTGCGTTTCAGCCTCCAGGTTGAATAAAAGAATCTCTTCCCATATGTGAGCGCGGTCATCATGGAGATGGCCTCAGCGGTTTTTAAACCCGCCAGCTTTATTGGTTTCCGCCCCTTTAAGGGGTACTTTGATCTCAGCTTCCATTCAGAAGCTGATGCAGCAGCAGTAGCCAAGCTGCAAATCATTTAAAAAACAGTTCCCATTCACATCATTTGAACCTGGCTCCAAGATGAGGTCACTTTGGTGGTCCAGTTTGCTTGTTTTTCCTCCCATCCCCCCATATGCCTCCGCTATGAGCTTATGGAGGGTTTAGCCAGTTATGGCTCAGACCCTGTTTATCAGTTTGTGGTTCCAAATGGGGCAGATTGTCTGGCCAGGCCTTGCGCCTTTGCAATGATCCACCCATTTCATCATGATACCCATCTCATGGTTCCCCCCACACAGTGATCAAATTCGCCCTGAGCACCCATTATGAGCTCACATTAAAAAACAGCCACGCCATTTGCCCCTTGTGCTTTGAGCTTGACCAAATGGTGTGCAAGCGCCCTACATTTTCCACTTCTGCCACTTCCAATGCTCATCCTTCAGATGTAGGGTCTGCGGCAGTTTCATTCCAATTTTTGAATGGGGATAAATCTTACCACCCCCAACCCTGGGGCAATATGGCACTTCTTCAAAAGTGGCAGCCAATTGATGTTTAAATATTAATAATTATACTTAAAATTCAACTGGATTATGGAATCCTGATTTGATGGCTGACTCAATTTCAGCTGAGCTGCCGTGGTCCAAAGCACATGGCCAATCAGCTCCTGCCACTGCCTCAATTCTTGTGGCTGGCCAGTGCTGGCTGAATCCAATCCATTCGAGGCTCTTGAATGGATTGATGAGGATGAATGGCCATACCATGTCAAGCTGGATTTCTCTTTGGGTGAAATTTTCGTTGATCCTCCCAAATTGTGGCCCCACCATTTTTGCCCTAAAAACGGTTTTCCAATTTATAAGAATATCAAATAAAATGGCAGTCGAGGCTGCATCTGCCCCTTCCAACACACTACTTCAACCTCAAATTCATGGGGCGATGAATTCCCTTGTTGAAGGTATTCCTATCCCCAATTTTCCTCATGATTTTGAGGAAGATGATAAAATATGAAATTGAGGATCTTGCTTTCAATGCAAGCTGCAATTGCATTGATGCACCAAAAACTTTTTAATTCCAATTACCCCAAAATCCATTGGTGCATCATTTCATTAACTTGTTTTCATCATCTCATCACTTTTGCTGAGCATCAACTTGCTCAATACGTTGGGGAGATGGATACTGAAGGTTTATAAACGAAGAAAGCCCAAAATTATACCTCCTTATGCCTCATGTTGCTGATGATCCCACACACACACACACACACACACACACACACACACACACACACACACACACACACACACACACACACACACACACACACACACACACTTAATGCTGTCTGCCATGGTCCAACAGCTAAAGTGGGCGCCAGGAAAAAAGCTTCCCCAAATCTTTCTCACCTTCTGATATGGCTTTCTAGGCTGTTAGCTGAGGTACCATATTAGGATTCTTTTATTTCTAAAAATCTCTTTGTTTGGCCCATTTGCAAAAAAATGCATGACAGCTCCCCCTTTTGGGTTAGACACCACTAGTGATAAAAAAAGAGGAGCTGAGTAGCTGAGCAAATGGGCCATAAAGTGGCCAAAAAGATGAATGAAAGATGAGAAACTAATAGTGAAGGAAGAGTTTTTATTGGATTACACGTAGTGGATTCTACAGTGTAAATCCTTAAGGTTATAACATTAGTGGATTATGCCATTGGTAATATATCTTATTGTTAAGCTTTCTGCTTAAAGTTATATTTTTTTGTCAGTTTGATGAATGGAAATCTCCATAACAACTTTCTATTGAATCAGTGGTAATTTTCTTTAGTGCAACCCTATAGCGGATTATACCCCATTTCGCCGTATTTTATAATAAAGCTGTTTAATATGGCCATGGTAGGGCATGGGGATCGCCAAAAAGCTTTAACGTGATCAACTGTCTAGATATGTAGATTCAGAATGAAGTGCTACATCAATTAGCCACTAATGAGTGAATTTCGTCAAGGCAAAGAATACTATTATGGGTGAATTTGGAATCCCTGGGCACATCGCCAACTGGAAACAGGAATTCGCGGCATTCAGTTCATGAAAAATGAGCTAATTGATGCCTTTGCTGACTGAGTTCTACAATTAGTCCCAGATACTCACTGGGTCAGGAGCGCTGACTAATTAGATGTGCATTTTGCAATGAAGTCAGCATTTTGAGGCTATAGGGATCTGAATTAGACCATGATCTATGCCTTGAATGCAAATGTGAAAACTTCTCAGATGGTTAATTTTCTAATTTTTTGCAGAACCACTATTAATGTTCCTAACAAAGTACCATAATTCCAGCACCAAACATATGAGATACATGGGGTAGACTCTTAATAAAAAGCAGTATTCAACTCTGGAGCTAGGATTAGTTTGTTTAAGAAGTTCATGAATTAAATGTAAGGGATCAGGTCATCTGTCATCAGTGTGGCAAGACCGGCCTAATTTTAAAGCATTTCCAAATTCAACCAGACTTGATTCATGTGGTTATACCTATCAAAGATCACTAGCCTTATGCAGAAAAAGAGCAGGTGGAATAGATAAGAACAGTCTATTTTCACCCATGATCAAGTTCCTCATGCTTTAGAAAAGCAACCATACAAACCACTTATCTTTATAAACGATGAACTACATATGGCACCCATTCATAATCAATGGTAATAAAGCATCAGATATTCAAAAAGATGGCGCGACCTTATGTAAAGCATTCACAAGACCAAAAGATGAGCCTGGAAGCTAATAGCAGTGCCCTGGACTAGGTTGAATACTAATTTTAATGTCCATCATTATGATGCATTTCCCAAATATAGCTGAGCAGCCTTCCTAATCCTTTAATTTGACTAATGATGCTATAATTCTTTCAAGCAAACAATATTTCTCTTATTTAAATTTAATTTTTTAAATTTATTGTGAGGCATACTGACCAGAAGATGGACATTGCTGAATCACAAAAGTGACAAAATAAAAACTGAACTTAACTAAAATCTCAAATCAACAGAAAATGACTGATCAATGAATGGGTGGAACAAACGATTGAGCACTGACCTACCAGGTGGGATAGCACCGAGGCGCTTATCCCACCATGGCAGAAGGGGAGGGGGATTGGGGGGCTCATTCTCAGACTCATTCGCCTCTTAAGTGAGAGCATGAGACAAGGAGGAGAGCATATGGGTTGGGTGATCAGTGGCATGGGGAGCAAGGCAGGCCACAAGCAGCCACTTGAGGAGTAGGCTTTACCTCAGCAAGTCGTCAGTGTACTTGGCAAGGGTGGCCTCTTCCTTTATGCAGAGGGCAGGGAGCTGGGACAGAGAAGCCACGGAGGCACGGGTAACCTGAGAGTTGGCTTGTGAGGCTGAAAACACTCTCTGGATGGCCTCCTTGGTGCGCTAGTGGGCAATTTCAAGGGCTTGTTTTTGGTTAGGGGGAGAGTTTAGCATAAGGATGGGGGGTGGGATCTCCAAGGCTAATGTTGCCACTGATGATTCTGCCATATCACAGATAGAGGTTACCTCAGGGTGGGTGGCTGCTGCAATAGCAAGCTGGTGGTCTGATCGGAACTCCATAGTGTTTGGTTGGTGAGCGTAATATCATTAGTAATTTGTTTGGGAGAATAACTCTGGACAAATTCTTCATATGTGGGTTGCGATGCCTCTATAAAATTACCCATATCATTGGTTTCAGCTAATGAGGACCATCGGTTCAAATCAAATTTGAAATTTGGGTCAGCAAATTGAAGTAGAGTGACTGGTAATTGCAGAATAATGTGGGAACCAACATTAGTCCAAGCCAATCCCTGATTGGAGGAGGCTCAGGTGGCACTTGGTGAGGCACATTTGGCACTCGCCTGAGGGAGGGGCTGATTGGCTGTGGCAGGTACTGAGGCAGCAGCGGACTTTGGTGGAGGGGGTAGGATTGTACCCCAAGTTGGAAAAGTAGTGTGGTGTGAGGTAATCTGTGGGTATTGCAATGACTGCGCAGGGTCTGAGGATGTCACGAGGAAGGGGCATTTGTGCTTTGAGTGGTCTAACTCAAAGCAGGAAGGACAGATTGTCCTCCCACCCTCTATCCAGGCCCAGAATGGGTGGTCAGGGGCTGAGGGTATGATGGCGCGGGGTGGAATCAGCGAAGCTATTTTAAAGTTACAGGGGCTGATCATGCCAAATGCCTAAGGCCCTGCTAGACGAGTGGCCCCATTGGGAACCACAAACTGGGGGATGGGGTTTGAGCCATACGTGGCTAAACCATCCATTAACTCCTGATGGAGTATTGCTGGGGGAGGTGAGTTGATAAACCCGCGAACTGAACCACCATAGTGGTGTCAGTAGGTAGCCAGGTGCATGTTGTAGATATAGGGGTGCCCTTGAAGACCAAGGGCATCATAGCTGCAGTGGCGGCGTCAGCTTCGCAGGTAAAGCCAAGGTCAAAATGCCCCTTGAAGGGGCGTAAGTTGATAAAGCCAGCCACCTGCATCACCACCTGGGCCATGTCAATTATCGCATGTTCCTCATATGGGAACAATCTTCCATACTTGGCCCAAAGGCCAAAATGGAGCTGGGAGCGGGGAGAATGAGTGGGCTACGAGGCACCACCTGGGCACGTGCCAGGTGGATGGCGAGATCCTTGGGTGGACTAAAGCGCCTCAAGGACTTGTTTGGGTAGGACAATCCAGACTGAGCGCATTTTCCCACCGGATGGAAAATGCTAGGTGGGGTTTCACCGCTGCCCCACACTGGAGCAGCCAGTAGCAAATCTGACGTCATTTGGGATTGAATGGCCTCAGATGGCGTCCATTCGCTAAATGTATACTTACTTTTTGTTTAACTTTAATAAAATCGCTCAAAAGTGACTCTGAGCGGGTGAAAAAAGCTACAATATTTCTCTTATTTGAATTTATTGCAAGGAAGGCTGACCATGGGATGGACACTTCCAAATTTGACCCAAAAGAGACAAAACATAGTAACAGGGAAGGCACCCCAGAGAACCGATGCTATCTCTTGTTGCCAGCGGGAACGCCACTTATGGGAGGGGAGGGAACGTGTGAAGGGGCCATAGCCACAATTGAACACATGTGGAGGAAGGGGTCTGATTTGATGAACCAGACTGGGAGCCAGGAGGAGACCAGCTGTCAGTGACATGGTGGGAGGTATCCAAACATCCACGCCTAAAAGTGGTCCACCAATTGAGACCAGAATCTGTGGACAGCGTCTGGGAGGGTGGGGGGTGGAGCCTGTGATGGCATCCAAGACAATCATGTGGATAGTCCACATGGCGATTGCAACCACCAGAGCATGGAGGGAGGGTGGAAGGGGGGAGGCCATTGATAAAAAAAACATATCTCTTAACAGACTGAAGGGATGTGTTTGATCCTGGCCAAGCAGACGTTGAACTTCGCGCCATATCGCTTTAGAGGTAGGTCACTTCTCCAGGCGGTGGAACAGCGTTCCATACTGGCCACACATGATGCAGAATGAGTGTAAAGTGTTAGAGCGCTCAGCCATATGGTACACCCGCCTCAGGCAGCACCACACAAAGGGACGGATTTGTGGCTGCAGCGGAGGATGGTGTGCGTATTTCCAGATAGTTTTTTGGGTCTCAATGGAGTAAGGGATGTCCATCATGTCCAGGTAGTCCACCCTGGATAGGACATGGGGCCGTGTGGGGATCACGCCATCTTGGATGGGTAGCCCCTGTATCTCTTGTGTGAACTGAGGAGAGGGGCGGCCTCTCTGGGCTGTGTGTCCGCCAATACAAATTCTCCACTCAGCGCTCCGCATGGAGAGGAGGATTCGTTTGTAGTGGGTTTTAGTCCCGTGAGGACCTGTGGCCAATGGGTGTGAAGCCAGGTATTTCATCAGGGAGTGAGGGTTCGATGGATTGTTAAGGCCCAGGGCGCGGGAGAAGTTGGAGTGGGCTGTGCGGGACCAGTGTTGGGAGGTGAGCGTAGGGGCGGTGACAGCCGCAATCCAGGTGCCCAGGATCTTGGCAGCATGGGCTTTGAAGTCAAGCAGGCCCATGCCTCCATGATGATGAGGGCCAAGCATGACCTCTAGCTGTACTGGTGGTGGGCGGCCTGACCAAAGCCATCCTTGCAGCAGTGCATACAAGGATTTGAAAAAGCTTGGGGAGAAGGGGATGGCGTGGTCTCCAAACCAGACTTTAGAGAGGAGCATAGAGTTGGCTAAAACAACCCTGCCGGTAAGGGAAGTAGGGTGAGCTCTGAGGGAGGCGATGCGCTTCGTCACGTTGTTTAGAATGTGACTCTCCATTACTGCTGATGCGTACCTGCCTGCCTCCACCCACACGCCCAGAAGGTGGACAGGCCCTATGGTAGGGCGTGGCATGAAGGGGAGCATCAGTGGGGTGGGGTGGTGTAAGCTGGGAGGGCGAGCACGTGTGCGAGCAGATGGGCCAGGCTGTGCACTGATCGCTGGGGCCCAGCAGGTTCGATACCAACCAAGGAGGATGATTTCAGTTTTGGAAGCGTTCAGTGTAGCATTACTTACCCGGGAATACTCCTGGATGAGAACTTCAAGTGCACGTGCATCTTTATTATTAGACACCCCAACCACACAGTCAGCGCAAACGCCATCATCTTGACTGGGGCTTGGCCTGGCACATGGACCCCGGTGAGTTGGGCATTCATGTTTTGAAGTAGTGGGTCAAGGCTGAAGTTGTATAAGAGTGGGCTAAGGGGGTCCCCTTGTCGCAAGCCCTTTTGAGGGCGGACTACTTCCGTTAGGAAGCCAGGGCCACGCACTGCCATTGTCACAGATTCCGTGAGCAGCATCACCCAGTTTATGAAGCAGGGGTAGGCGGAATTGATGGAGGCAGGCCCTAAGGTATTCCCAGTTTACTCTATCATATGCCTTCTGTTGGTCCAAGAATACTAGTGCCCCAGAGGCTGTGGACTGGCATGCGTTAGCCACAGAGTGCACGTTGTCCCAAATAGACCTTCTGTTTATGAAACCGAATTGTTCTGGGGAGATGGTGGCAGATGCTACAATCCCTAAACGGTTAGCCATGATTTTAGTTAAAATTTTTGTATCCGTGTTAGTTAAAGAAATGGGGCGCCAGTTGGCTAAGTCTAGCTTGTCCCCTTTCTTAAAGAGTGTGACGGTGAAGGCCTCTTGTCCTCCTGGTAGGAGGCGCGTTTCCAGAAGGCTCTGGTTAAGTGAGGCAAGCAGTAGTGGGGATATATATTTGAAGTACTTTTTATAGAATTCATATGGAATGCCATCTGGGCGAGGGCATTTCCGGTTTGGTGCACCGCGGATGGCTGTCCATAGTATATTCAGAGTAATCAAATTCATTATTTTCTGGGTATTGGGAAACGGTGCAGATGTGGGTTCAGTCGAGAAAATCCGCCACTTTGGCCAGCTGAATTGGATTGGATTGGTATAACTTGGAGTAATACTTTTGTATTTCGATTGCCACTTTGGCTGGTGTATCTGTGATGGAATCATCTAATCTTTGCACCTGTGTGCAGGCCATGTTCTGGTGTGGTGCAAAAATTTTTTCAAAAAAATATGCGGTGAACTCGTCACCCTCTGTAATGCGTTTAGCCCTGTACTGAACACAAACCCAATGTTTGTGTTGCCTTTTGAGCGCGTTGAGGTGGGTGGCTGCCTCCTCCCACTTCTGGCCCCATGCAGGGCTGTATCCTGTGGCTGGGATGTTGGACTCCAGGTGTGCCAACTCTTCCAGAGCATGCGGGATGACAGCCAATGTGGCTCGTGAGCATCAGGAGGAGAGGTGGCGAGAGTGGCGGATGGTATCCTCTTTGAAGGCTGCCCATGTGGAGATGTGGTCCATGCAAAATGGTTAACAAACTCTTTTGCCAAAGTTGCTGCTTCCACCCAAGTGGAAATATCTGGTGACACAAGTTTTGGAGGGCGGAGTTTGCACCAATATGGGGCCTTAGCCACTGTGACAGGTAGGTGGTAGGTTATTGAGACCAGCCAGTGGTCGGAGAATTCAATTTTCGTTGTTTGGAAGTGGGAAATGTGAGGTTGGAATTTCGCCAGCGCAAGGATAAGATCTATGTGGGTCATGGAACTTAATAGGCCATTGTGGACGTGGGGGCGCATCATGTTCTCGAGCAGTGGGGCTTGCTGTGGCAGTGCATCCATTAACTCAAGGGTGGCCTTTAGAACGCGAAGTTCTACGTGACCCTGGGGGGCGTGGGAGGAGGAAGGCCAACGGTCCGTTGGTGTGTTTAGCTAACAGTTCATATCACTGACTACAAATGGGTCTTGGGGTAATGGGAGGGATTTGACAGATGAGAAAAATTCCTGACGTTCTCGTGCACAGGCTGGGGCATAGATGTTGATGATAGCATGTTCCATATCAGCCCACGAGAAAGTGACAATGAGGATTCAGCCATTGAGAAAGGATTCTGACAATAAAATTTGAATAAATTGTTTTTCCAAACTAGCACCCCACAGTGGTCTGACCAAAAGGATAGGGATGGGAGGAGCATGGTTTTCCAAGCATCCTCAGAACCTCACAGACAGTGGGACTCCTGGATGGCCAGGATATCACGGGTAAATTTTTTTGTAAAAAACTCAGTTTCCTAGCCTAGGACGGCGAGGCCTTGAGTCTGGCGATATTAAACGTCCCTAAAGTGAAGGTTTCCCCCATCGCACCTTAGGTTTGAGGGGGTGGGCACCCAGACCCACTAGCCTCCTCTAGATCCCCATGGGCCTTCATGGCAGCGTGGGTGTTTGCAGCAACACTATGGGTAGTTTTGTTGATTTTAGCAGAAAGGTTCGCGTTGGCTTTTGCCTTTGCTTTTTGTTTCCCCAACGTCAAACTAATTTTTTGTGGTGCAAATGAGTTTGGTGCACCAACAATCGGGTCAAAAAAAATTTTCAGGTAGGTTGGACCCCAAGTCAGTTTCAACCAGAGCTTGGTTGCAAAGATTGGGTGAAACTGAGTCACCCATCGGATCCTCAGATTGGGTGGCCCAATTAGCATGGGCTTCCCCATCTGATTGGTTGATGGATTCCCAAGTTGCTTCTGCTGCGAAGGTTTTGATGTCCTCCTGGCGTTAGGAGCGTGGGATAGCAGTGGTGACTTTGGCTGCTTCCTTGGCCGCGGCCCTGCAGGCCTGCTTGGCCTTCTTCTACTCTTGCGGGGAAATAGGTTCTACCAGTAGGTAGCAGCCTTGTGCTCCCCACGGGAAAGCCTCTTTGGTGCTTGCAGTTGGTTCATAGTGTGCCTCTCCGCTGGCCATGGCCGCTGAGGGGTGCTCTTGGAATGTGATGCCTCCTTGGTGGGGCATGCATGTGCCTTATGGCCAAACGTGTCACAGTGGGTGCAGATGGGGGGCGCGCTGTCCATGGTTACCCGGAAAGGGTGGGTGGTATGTCCTTCAATATTGATATATATGGAGTGTGGGATCTGGGTTAGGTCCTTCACGATCTCCTCAGTTGGGGTCAGAACTGCGATGGCTTTGCCAGTGCACAGGTGTTGCATCAGCGTAAAGTGTTGCGTCTCAAAAGATTGCATTTCATCATAAGCTATGAGACCATCTTTCAGGTGCTGCTCCAAAATGTCACGTTTTACCATAGTAGGCAGAAAGTCAAACGTGAGGAAAATTTGATTTAATTTTGTCCATCTGGTGCATTTGGTTTTGATGACCCGTTGCCCTTTGGGGAGGTTGATCACTATGTGCACTGCAGCAGCTTCGTCTGCTGCCTCCTTGTTTTCAAAACCAAGGTCCAGCCAACTGTGTGACATGGAGTGAGGTGCAACATACACTGTGGTCAGGAAAAAAGTGTGCATATCCCCACAAAATTTTTCCCATAGAGCTGTTTGTTGGATGTCCAGAAACACACGAACTCCATCTTCCACCAACGAGAGTGGTTGGGAGTCTGACGTGTTGATGTACTGGTTGCATCGCGCTTGCCATGCGAGGATTTCTGGGGAAATAGTGACCGCCAGTTTTTTATTTTTTTTCTATTCTGCTAGATTCTCCGGGTCGTTTTTGAACGTTGGAGGCCGTGGGCCTTCCACTTGCTCCTCTTACCTTACTTGCCCAACTGCTCCCTGACATGAGCGCAGATTAATCTCCTGTGAGATTATCAAACTAGAATCAGACTTGAATTGAATAAGTTGCAAAAGTGATTGCAATGAGAGAGAATTTTCACAATATTTCTCTTTTAAAAATGCATTTATGCTGATTTCTAGGTAAATTAAATAAAGGTATGAGACATTATTGACAGTGTATCTTCCAAAAACATTGTCTCTACAAAGTTAGAAAAAATTAAGGCTTGCACCTGATGTGGACCGTAATAAGATATTAAAAATCAGGTCTACAAACTACTACTTTAAGGGAGAGTATATAGTGCCTTATATTAAAGTTTGGATCCCTCATTGTCACAGATCCAGTAATAGTATCATTAAATTAAAATTATAAAACATTAGTTGGAACTGTCTTCAAGTGACAGTATGGGGTTAGTGTAATTTTTAAAAATTATACTCTCAAAATTCTAGAGCAAACTTTATTGATGTTTTATAACTAGAACAAAGATTCACATTGTAGTGATAGAAACAATTTATATTTTTATTTTAATGTGGATAGGATATCTCAATAAAGTATTGCAAAATGTTTGACATCCTATAATCTCCACCTGGTCAAATTGAAGAATGATGGGGATACCCTTAAGGGCACGAAGGCCAATGGTTGTCAATTTCCAAGGTGTAGTTTATCATAAGCACCATCCTTACTTTTAATTTCTTGAGTATCCGTTATATAATTGGCGTTATCATTGAGATACGCCTTAAGTGATTTTGCGCAGGGTTGACCCACTGAGCAATAGGACTAACAATATGAGGATCTTTTCCCTTGAAATAACAGAAATAAACTTAGTTAATAAATATGGAGTACTTGCTCCCACTATAACTTTTTTATTTAATACAATAACTACAGAGGATCCTTGCTGTTCCACTAACTCTAAACTACTAAAAACTAACCTTTCTTGTTCATCTCAACTCGCCTATATTGTAGCTACTTTGGATGATACCACTTTTATGGCTTAGTAATTTAATTTGCCATATCTCATTGGTTTTAGCAACTATTCATTCATTACTCTCATGATTGCCTAATTCAAAGCGATTTTCCAACAACACAATATCACCTCACCTTGAGGCGCTAGAATAATCATTAATCATATTTAGCTCAGTGGATCCCATTCATTCAGCCAAAATGACTTAGGGCTGACCTTCCAGTCATATCAGAACTACAACATTACCCCCACTTTAACTGGATGATATGGCTCCTATTGCTTATACATATGGAGGAACTTTGCATGCACTCAGTTGCTGGTCCAACCGCTAGAGGGGTCCTTGATAGTATACGCATCCATACCTGTCTTCTCAATAACTTTGAATGGCCCAATCTAGATACTGGCCAACTTGTGTCTCCGCCCAAACCCATGGTGATTGTGGAATAGAACTATGTCTCCATCTTTCAAGTGTGCTAGTACACCTTGCCATACCTGATCAGCAGCCTGGTTTTTGATTTTCTTGGCTAAGCTGAACAAGTACCCTTCAGTTTGTGATTTAATCAGCATATTTGTTAGGGCGGTTAAATAGCATTGCAGATCCATTCCACCAGTGTCCTCTACACAAGCATGTAGGAGCGCAGGCAAAGCGGGGTGCCATCCATAAAGCAATTGGAATGGGCTTTTCCCCGTGGCAGAATGGTAGCTAATGTTGTATGCAAACACCGCGGTAGAAAGGAGGGTACTCCAATCAGAGGGTCTATCTGTAACCAACTTCTGTAGTATGTTCACCAGGGTCCCATTGACCCATTAAACCATTCCGTTGGACTCAGGGTGATATGAGGTTGTTAGAACCCCTTGGATGGTAATCGTCTCATTGAGCTTAGGAAGTATGTGAGAGGTAAAATTAGTACTGTTGTTGGTAAGGATAAACTGCGTACAGCTGTGGCACTAAATGATGCACTCCATTACAAACTTAGCCACAGTAACTGAACCCAGATCCCAAATGGCCCCTCCTCAACCCACCAGGCCAAGTGGTTAATTGCCACCAATATATACTTAGACTGGTTAGCTTCTGTTGGCAGAGGACCAACGACAGCAAGGGAAACCATATGTTAAGCAAAGTGTGGCTTCACTAACCGGTATGAGGTCTTCCTGTGGAACGTCTTTTCCACTAAGCACTGGTGACAGGAGGAGATAGTATCAAGCACATCGAAATTCATGCTTTCTCAGTAATACTGAGGCTGCAATAATTCCAACATCTTGCGCACGCCACCATGTCCAACTGCTTTATGTGCGCTCATGATAATGTTAGGCTGCGTTGAGGGTCGTGGAAAGTTCACTGTGGAGTTGTTAATCCACTTGTAAAACTCACCATTCCACTGGAAAGTATTGGATCGCATTTCATCCAACGCCTTGATGACTTGTGGCAACTCATCATTGTACTTCCCTCTGAGCATTTTGCCATACATAATATTGCTTATATCTGCTGTAACTGCAATGGTTGGTAGCCTCAACAAGCAATCAGCAATCTGGTATTTTGCTCCTGATTGGCGATTATTCTCAAAGCTGTAAGCCTGTAGTTTAAGGGCCCATCGGGTTAGATGACCCTCCGGCTCCTTAAGGTTCTGCAACCAGCGTAATGAGGCATGATCCATTATGACTTTAAACTTTACAACATGTAGATATACTCTTAATTGTTTGATTGCATAAATCACTGCTAAGCACTCCCTCTTGGTCACAGTATAATTAAAACATGGCTATTCAGGCTCCATCTGCAGTTTGCCACTGGGTGCTCCTCCCCTTCATCATCTTTTTGTGACAGAACTGCCCCCCATAGCGGAAAGAGAAGCATCCATCTGTACAATAAATTCCTTTTCGAAATTTGGGTAGCGTAGCACTGGCGCATTGATCAATGCTGTTCAAAGAGTATCAAAGGGGCGTTGACAGTGTTCTGTCCATACAAACGTGGCGTCCTTTTCTAATAACTCAAACAGAAGCTCTTTAATACAACTAAAGTTTGGTATGACTTGGCAATAGTAGCCAACCATCCCTAAGAATACTTGTATATCTCACTTACTGCTTGGTATAGTCATCTTCCAAATGGCCTCCACCTTAGCTGGTTGGGGCCTCAGCCCTGTTGCATCAACTACAAAACTGAGGTACTCTAGCTGATCCTTAAAAAAGTGGCATTTCCAAGGTTTTATTTTGATGTTGGCCTCAGCCAACCGGCGGAATACCTCTTCTAAATGGTTAAGGTGCTCAGAAAACGTGCGGGAGAAAACGTTTATATCATTAAGTTATACAAGAACGCAGGACAGCTTCAAGTTGCCAAGGATAGTGTCCATCGCACGTTGGAAAGTAGCTGGGGCATTACACAGCCCTTGTGGCATATGTGTCAGTTGAAAAAAGCCCTTTTGAAGTGATAATGGCGCATTTTTCTTGTTCCGCCACAGGTAACTCAATCTCCCAGTAACTAGATATCAAATCCATCTCAGAGAAGTAAGGCGCTCCTCCCAAATAATCCAAATCGTCATGGATTTGTGGCAAAGAATATGAGTCTTTTTTTGTAATGCTGTTGAGCTTCTGGTAGTCTATTACTATACAGTTAGTGCCATCCTTATTTTTTTACAATTAGAACAGGCGAAGCCCAAGGGCTTTTGGATGGTTCAAGCATCCCTTGTTCTAATAACTTATCACTTTCCTCAGTAACCACATCTTCTGCTGCCCAAGAATGGTGGATCAGCCAAGACCTTATAGGAGAATGATCGGCAGTGTCCACTTGATGGATAACTCCCTGAGCACACCCTAAGTCATGATCATCAATAGCAAAGATCTCTTTGTATTTTTTAAAAAAAGGCTTCTGCTTGATCTCTATGGCCTTCCATTAACCCCTTAAATTATTGCGCGGTACAACTGCCATTACACCAGGCTGTGTTTTAGTGGGCAGACCAAAATCATCCAATGAGCTGAACTCATGAACCTGGAAGAACTCTTCAACTGGGATAAAATGTAAATACGCCACTATTTGGTGTCAGTGTATTTGCATTGGTTGTTCCTGAAGATTTGCTACCAAGACCTTAATCTCCCCATGTCCCAGAAGTATAGTGCCTGAGGCCACGTGGAGCTCAAGATTTGATTGCTGATAAGGCCCAATGACCTCCCCATAAAGCCCAGCAGGCTCTTCTACCTCTAACTCAGTGTTTATGATTACTTGGTGTCCAGAGAGAATAGATATAGGTCCCGCAGCTCTAAGTGGTAGCCCTTGATATTCATAAATTTGATGTGGAAGGGCCCAGGTCTTGTTTTTTAGTCGATGATAGTAAACTGAAACCACTCCATCACCATATGCTAGGTTAGTGTAATTCATGTGTACTGAATTCTTGGGCATTCCGCTGGAAGTAAAGTAAATTGGTATCCGCTGACCCATAATTTCAAATGTCTCCGCTGTCATATCAACAACAGCCCCAAAGTGGTGCATAAAAGTGGTTCCAATTAACAGGTCATAGTTATTGTTTAGTAAAACTATAGCTGTGGCTACAATGTCAATCAACCCAAACTGCAAGGGTAACGCGCTGTACGCCCCTTAAGAGACTGTGCTTTCTGCGCCTGCAGTCTCATACACCATATGATACTCCACGTCAGGCTTTAATGCCAATTTCAACACCAACTTTATGGATACTATGTTGATTGGGGCACTTGTATTGATAATCGCATGAACTCAGATTTTGATATGACAGTGTCACAGTAAGTACACTCAGAGTAGATGCATCTGATTGTAATAAGACATGGACATTTAACGGATCTCTTTTTCTGAGGAAGCTCTAAAATACCCTTCCCCACTTTAAGGTATTCTTTAACAATAGCGTTCACAGGGAGGGCCACGTTTACCCCTTTTAAGAGAAGCGCATCAGCTTATGTATCTGGTTATCTGTAGAAAGGTGATAGAACATTTAACAAGCATAAGGCTTTGGTTGTTCCTGAGAGCCTGCTTCCGCCATGTTTATGAATTGCGTTCGTGTCAGCACATTCACCCCTCCAACCACTCACTGATATAAGAAGGCGTCATAATACTGAGGAACTTACACTGAATGTACAGAAATAGGTTCCGGTAGGACGTTTTGGGTCATAATAGCGGAAGTAGAGAGTCCCATCTCTACTTTGCTCTGACTTTTCCGTGATAGTACAGCTCCTGCGGTAGGTACTGGACCTGACACTTGTGACAACTTCTATCCAGATACCCAGAGCGACACACGAAAAGCAGTTAACCTCATAAGACCTTCATCTTTGATTGATGTAAAAATGGCCACCGCAAAGGTTGGGCTGGAATCAAACAGTGTAACCAGGCCCCTCCTGATAGGTTAACTGCTGCTGGCAATTGGGTCAGTAGCAAGGCTTGTATTGATGATAAGTCAAGGGGATGCCAACTGGATGCTGAACCGGGAGGGATAGTTCCTCTGGATAAAAAGGCTAGTAATGGAGGCGATAGGTTTCCGCTCTATATTGGGTTGAGGGAAGGTAGCGGATAGATGGCGTAGAATTTGAACAAGTTTAATCAAGGTTATGCCAACCTCTAAATATGGAGCCATGGCATTAAAAAGCTCATGTTTTGGTTTCAGAGCGGAGGTCAACCCTATGCTTATGTCACATTCAAATAAATCCCTACCCCAATTAACACATGGGCTTCTGCTGAAAATCAATCAGCAAACGCAGTGATGGTCTCATTCTGTTGAAACCCAATGGTTAGAAAATCAGCCTTTTTTTGCGCCATTTTTGAAGTTCCTCCAATCAACCACAGCACAGTATCCTTCACTTTTTGATAGGTAACGGAACTGTTAGGAAAAAAGCAAGTAACTTGGTCAGCGCTTCCAACATCCATGGTTGACATTTATTTGGCTTTATACTGATATGAAGCTCCTTCTATGCAAACTCAAATCTCTTAAAGAATCCATGGATGTTCCCATCGTGATCAAATGGAGGAAGCTTATCATTACAAACCTCTTGCAGAAACTCCTTTTTCATTTAAGCACGGCGTCCAGGGCAAGCTTGAGTTCTGCATAATCGATGGTTGCAGTGTTTTGGGATGATTCCTTGCCAAAGCAAGCTGGATATGACATGCCAACAACTAAGGAACTTTTTATTAGTTTTTGTGATTAATCAATGGGCCCCCTGTAGTGAGCACCACTGTTTTAAGATTCGCGTTATCGTTGAGATATGCCATGAGTGATTTTGCGCAGGGTTTGACCCAATGAGCAATAGGACTAATGATATGAGGATCTTTGCCCTTGAAACAACAGAAATAAACTTAGTTAATAAATATGGAGCACTTGCTACCACTATACTCTTTATTTAATGCATTAACAACAGCAGATCCTTGATGTTCTGATAATTCTAAATGATTAACAACCAACCTTTCTTAATCATCTTGTCTTGCCTATATTGTAGTGACTTTAGATGATACCACTTTCATGGTTTAGTAATATAATTCGCCGTATCTCATTGGTTCTAGCAACTCTTCATTCATTACTCACATGATTGCCTAATTCAAAGCGATTTCCCAACAGCCCAATATCACCTCACCTTGAGGCGCTGAATAATTAATCATATTAAACTCAGCGGATCCCATTCATTCAGCCATATTGACTTAGGGCTGATTGTCCAGTTATATCAGAATCACGACAATATGTATGCTGAAGTCCATGCACCATGGAAGAGAGATATAATTGAAGCCCACGTTGCACCTGAGATTTTAATCCCTGGTTATTGTGAAATTGAGGTACTGGTTGCCAACTATCATATAAGCCAGCACAGATAAAATGATTCAAGTAGTGGTCCACACTCACTCATTCTAACTATAAGACTTTCATCCTTCCATGAAGTTGGACAGCTGATCAAGATAATATTTCCAGATGACCTAAACTCCATGGTAATTTTCGTCTTCTTTAATTAAGAAAACTGTTAGGGATCATTACCGTACAGAAGGATTGAGTCCTTAAATTATATGATAAATATTCAGGGGTGTTTGTACAACTTTATCTTGACTTGGGTGCAACAATGATATAGTACATAAGGTTGACATCAATGATGAACTGCTGATTCATATGTGGCCAATCTTATGTTTGTGGGAAGTGAGACCATAGTTGCCAACAAAGTTGCAAATTAATTGACTGAGGAACATTGGTCTCATTTTCAAACCTTGGTCAAGCTTAATTTTAATTGTATAATGAAAGATGGATCTAACTAGTTGTCATATAATACTTTTACTGTATAAATTACAAAGAAAGGTCATACCTGCTATTGAAGATTGATGATGCACTAGATCTCTTAGAGGAGCTCATTTTTTTCAGAAATGGATCTTATATCCAGGTTAGGAAAATTGAGCTACTTAAGGAAGATAAAAAAATGTACAATCATCACCAGCAAGGGCTATATCAACTGATGAAAGTGCCTCAAGGTCTTTGCAAGTGTTCCAGCAATGTTTTAATGTGTAATGGTTATGTTATAGTTGATCTGAAGTTGTTGTGCGTTCTCATCTATCTAAACAATATGTGTTTTTTGTTGCACTTTTAACTTATCACCTCCAACACCTGGAAGAAGTCTTACAAATTATCAGCAGCAAATTTGAAAATAAAGCCCTAGAATATTCACTTCTCCAAAAAAGGAGATCAAATTACTTAGAGCTCAATGCAGATGCCAATGGACTACGCCCTCAAAACCTAAATCTGAAGCAATTTGGGTCATGTTTTAACAGAATTATATTTGAGATGTGCAGGTAATTTTAAGAATGTTCAGCTATTATTGTAGATTCACAAAGACCTTTCTTTTTTTAACAAGCCAGTATTTTGCTGTTAAAGAATCTTAAGAAAGGCTTTGTATGGAATAAGGAAGCCCTGGAATCCTTCAATACTCTAAGAATGTATGTGATAATGTAACCAATATTGCCGGGTTGGGACCATCTAGTACTAAAAAAATGTAACCAATATTGCATATCAAATTTTGATCAGTAATTAATTTCTTTAAACTGATGCATCCATGAAGGAGTTAGTGATATATTGAGTCAGTTGTACAAATTCAGAGCGACGAAAACCCAATAGCCTATGTGAGCCATACTCTAAGCAAGAAGCAGAGAAACTACACTGTTTACAGAAAAGTAATGTCTCATAATAATATAATCCTGTAAGCCTTTAAGGGTATACATCCATGGAGTCCATTTTACAGTGGTGATTGATCATTTCACACTGAAATGGCTGCAAATTTAAAGGAGACTGAAGAAAGGTTGGCCCAATTAGCTTTAAATTACAAGTATACTTTTATGATATTGTGCACTGAGCAGGTACCTTGCGTCAAAATGTAATAGATTATCACACCTGCCAGCCTTTTTGGTGCTGCAGAGTGAAGCAGATGACTTATATTATAAGATGTCCACTGGTAATATTGTAGAACAATCATCAGAAATTCGGTCAGCATTGACCCAGGAAAAGAAAGAGATAAAAATCATTAAGCAAATTGCTCAAAATATGATTTAATTTCTACTGTTTCTAAAGCACTTAAACACACTGCAATTATTAAGCTCATTTGCATAACTGGAAATGGAGGCCTTCAAAAACCCTGGAGCAAGTTTGATCTTAATACTACTGGGAATCTCTTAATTTATTGTCATAGAGAATCTTAGTTGTTGTGCGATGTTTCAGGCACTCAAGCCCTTTATTAAATTCACCACCTTCCAGATAGTCGATCCTGTCTCTTATATATCATACTATATCCATTGACATACTTGGGCATTTGCCCATGATTACAGAAAAACTAATATGTCATTGTGCCTTTTGATCACTTAACTCATTGGGTAGATACGCGTGCTATAGCTAAAATAGTAGTCAGCATCACTGCCAAGTTTATTATGGAGAAGTTGATCTATTGGCATGACTGCCCTTAAGTTATTATGAAAAATGTTGGCAGCAAAAATTACCTCACATGTTATTATAAAGCTTAATAAGTTATTGGGAATATGAGGAGTACTAATGACGCCTTACCATCAGGGAACTCATGGGATAATCATAAGGGTAAATGGTACTCTAAATTTCTCCTTGAAGAAGATTATCGCTGGAAATTTCCTGCTGGGTAACATATTTCTTGGCGGCAACTATTGATTATAATATAAATTAACATTTGTCAATGGTAAATTCTTTTATTTTTTATGGGCGTTGGCTAGTTTAACCCTGTTATTATATTCCAGTTTAATCCAAGTCTAGAAATTAAATCCTACAGTATTTGGAAAGCTTTACAAAAATTATAGTAGGGTTACATTCCTCCGCCTATTCAAATACTCTTATACAAAAGATTAAGGCTAAAGAATATAAGAGGCATAGTATCTAGCTCTTCCAATTTATATAACTGGCAATAAGGATAGTTATTGTGATACACACAGCTTTAGATGGTGGAATAAATTAAAAGCTCAGGGTTGAACCCTTTGTGGTCATTAATAAGTTTCAATTAAATTCCTATATGGTTAAGGACCTCACAATTGGCCATATCATGAATAGAATACATGCTAAGGTTATAAAAGCATGAAATTCACAATTAATATGGTCAAGTCTACTATTCTTATTTTTTAAAATTTTAATTGTACTAATATTAGATGTCTGTTAATTTTAGGTGTCTTAAGTCCATCAGTTTTAGGCAATTGTTTTATTTAATTCTCTTTTCTGCGCTGTTTTTAATTTATAAGACAAAAACACAATTGATTATTTATCAAGTTGGCTTATTAAGTTTTTGGCGTCATATAACGCCATTGAAAATTTCCACCTCTAGGATGAAGGGGTTGTGTAAAGAAGTTTGCGTCAGAAAACATGTTAGAATAAGATATTCTGGTTATGTCAGGGGATTTTTTGAGTTTTTAACCAGGCTATAATTTTCCAACATATTATATTACTAGTTTTTGATTTATCAATAGAGATATCTGATTTGATACATCAGTGAGGATGACTTTTAGGCTTTTGAGGACGAAGCTCCACTTTAAAAACCAATCATTTGGAGCTAGGGTGATATATTTTAGGCTAGCAATAAGGAAGCACAAAATTAGCAATTATTATAAATTGTGATCTTACTTATGTCTTATTGAGGATGTTCTCAATAGTCTTAGTTTACCAGACTCAAGGGCGCAATTGTAACCACTTTGGGAAGTGAGTCAATAGAAAATCCAACCAGTATTATGTGACATGCTTCAGGTCAATAAGATATTAATAGGGTATCTTCCAGCAACTGACGCTGATGATTTTAGTAAAAATATTTGAGGTGGGTTGACACTAGGACAAACATACCACACCAAAATTTTTTACTAGTCAAAACAAATTTTGAACTTAAATCAAACAAACAAAACATGCACTATAGTGGAAGCTGGATTCACTATGCCATGCTAACCACCCTTAAAAAGTAAACAAGGTGGATCAACCTTGTGCAAATATACCACAAAGAGTTTTTTGATTAAGCCTGTGCTGGTTTTAACATGTTTCAATCAAAAAATGATCCAGAGTGGAGCAGGAACCACCTACTATGCTATACACTCCTCTGATGATTTTAATAATCAGGCATTAAATTGCCATGAGTGACATATATATAGAATTGATATATATAGCGCTAATAAAGTTATCTTTTTCTTAGTGCTACTAGATTTTTAAAGGTATTATTTAGGTGGCTGTATGCAAAAGTTATGTAGATAGTTTAAGTCAAAGGTCACGTTATACCTAAACCATTATTGGCCTGATAACACTTTCTGTTGTCAAAAAATAAGCTTTGTTATAATTATGGAATACTCACAAACCTGTGAAGTTGCCACTTTTAAACAGAATACCACCACCGCCAGGAATTAGGTGTATTTGAATACTGAGGGTGAAGAAAGGCACAAAAATGAGGATTTACCCTATGCAGGGTGCCACTAATAAGGGCACCTAGCATAGTATCTGTTTTTTTAGGTTAAGAGTAAATGAAATTAAAAGAAACATATTTAATAAAAGCTAACTATCTCAAACAAACCAGCCTGCCTGAGTCATCAACTTAATCAAAGAAGGAGAGCAGCTAGAAATGGTTATTTACAAACTTAGACCCAGAAAGAGTGGATGCTATCAAGACCACAATGAGATATGAAGCCCTGAAACATTTTGAGAAGTCTGTCACGTATGTTATAACAACTTGGAACTCTTTTGGAAAGAGTGTGGCAAAAGTGATAGTAGTTATCCAGAGAGTGTGCATCTTGGCTTTTCTGGAAATAAGGACTACAGCTAACAAAAGGTCATCTAAACTCATGAGGAGACTGAAATTTATGAATGAAATTGATTACAACGTGAAGTACTGAACAGCTGGACCTGATGTTACCCATGCTTCAGGATCCTACTTGGCGTTACCCCAAACTTTGGGCACATGGTTCTAATAGCACCAGCTGCGGTCATTGATAAAAACCAAAACAATTCTTAGTTGTGACGCAGTCTCACCTTGATATGTTGCTAAGATCTACTTCACAGCCAGAATAGTAAATATTTTGAGTTATCAACTGCCACTGGTGTTTTAGGGTGAGGACGCTAAGCCACAAAAGCAATGAAAATGTTTAGTGTAGAGAACCAACTGATTTACCATATAAACTAACCTTACAGAGAAGGGTGTAGCAAATAACCTCTCCAGTTAGCATGGAAGAAGGCTTTCCACTGAGCGTTAGAAAAACTATGGAGATCATATTAGGGAATCAATGATGGATGACTCTATCAGTTGATGTGAAGTTCACTGATATTATCTTGTAAGTTTACAGAAGTAATGGATTTGTAAACAGGAAACAAGAGCTTTACCTGGCTATCATGATACCAACTATTTTGGGAAAGTCGACTGCTGCAGTAAAACTCTTACAGCCCAGCCAATAAAATTCAAGAAAGGACATATTTTTGCACAGGACCAATTTACTAGCTGCAATGATATTGAGTCAGTGCATTCCATAGAAGATTTTGATGAGCTTGTGATCTTTGATTGACCTCTAAACAACAACACAACTTTGATGAGCTGGTGAACGAGTTCAAAATATATTTAGCATTGTGTCTAAAGACTATGGACTTTACAAGGGAGGGATATAAAGATGGACACTGGATAAACTATTTTTAAGTCAAAACCCATCTGACATTCATAAGCTGAAGGTGCCAGTACCATCTAGGAATAAAGCCAACCAGCAGAAGATGGTCTGATCAGATCTACGACAAATCATGGGCTTTGCTGCTGTTGCTAGTGCACAAAGTTGATGGGACTCATCGCATAGTCATGGACTACCTCCACTTAATTAAATAACTCAAAAAGATTCCTATCCACTCCAGCACATAAATGATGCTTGAAACGCCTGTAAGAATGAAATATTTCTCTAAAATGGACAATGCCAGCGAAACTGGAATATGGATCTCTTACCAGAGAATAAAAAAAGTGTAAATTCTTAGAAATCAGGGTTTGTTTTGAGCTAACAAGGATGCCACAGGGGCTATGCAACGCCCCTGCCACCTTCCATCATGCGAAGGAACAATTTTGAAAGGTCTGAAGATCTCTAATGTGCTGATTTACCTATATCACATTACCATGTTCATCTAGACCTTTCAAAAATTATCATTTCCTCCGCAAAGTCTTTACCTGCTTGTGGGCATTAAACTAAATATTGAAACAAAGAAAATGAACTTTACTCAAGAGGCAACTGGAGTTCCTCAGCCATGAGATCAGTGTCATGGTTGGATGACTTTATAGTAGGAACAGATGCTAAAGATAAAGCTGGGCGACAGGAGGCCCAGAAGGTGAAACTTCAGGCTCTTTCTGACCTGAAACACACCTCAGATCAACGCTGGGTGCAAGCCAAGCATGCCCAGGTTGATACTAATGGGGTGCAAAACGCCCAGCCTCTTATCTCGGCCCAGGCACTAAAACGAACGAATTAAGTTATAAATGAAAATGGTTTGATTCACTTGGTTGGAGAGCAAGGGTTCGAGTCCCACTCAAGCTATGAAATTTTAAGCTTGGGTAAAATACGGCTTTAATCAATTACTTGAGTGAAGGCACTTTTGGTGTGTTTTACTAAAATGGATGGAAGCATGTTTATTGGAGCGTCAAGGCTTGGGCGCACTTCCGCAGAACCTGAATTTCCCTGGCCCACTTTAAATATGTTTTTGCAACCAACATTCCTTGTTGGTCGACTTTTCTTTAATAAATTTACCCGTTATTTTACATTTTTTTACAATGGTTCCTTAGCGAACCTGGTGGTGGACCTCTTCAGGGAGGTCTCCAACCATGTGAGCCACTACCTATTATCACCATTTACATGAATCCCAGGTGCTTTCTTGGGCCGTTTAGGTCCCCTCCAGACTGAGACACCCAAGTCTACTCACGCCAAGTTACCCTCAACTATGGACTCCCCGTTGGTGTCTATTCAAGTTGGGAGGTTTCTTACTTACTTGTTCTCATATGTGGTGTTTTACACCCTTGCCTGGGTTACCGTCAGCTCAAGCACCATTCTAGGTGCCTCATTATCCATTCTCTTAACGGCTAGATCCCTAGCAATGTGGGTTCACGTCCCACATACCTTGCTGGGAACAAGAGAGTTACAGACACTCTTCTGACAATCAGTCCCAGTAAAATTGAGCCCAAAGATGGAATAATCAAAGCAATTGTGGCAATGAAGCCATCTGAGAGAATGAGGACATCTAAGTGTTTCTCATGATGTTATAATATTACTTACATTTTATAACATTTTTTGCAAACTTGGCTGCACCCTTCACTTGCCAGCTGACGAAAGAAAAGATGCTCAAATGTGGACTGAAACATGCGCAGGCCTTTGAGGAGCTACAGATGAGATTGGTAGAGGCGCCAATCCTGGACTATTTGGCTCTAATAAGATTTTTTACCTATACAATGATATAAGTGACTTTGGCTTAGCGCAATACTGGTACAAATGGACAAAGATGGAGCGTTCCTCCCTATCAATTAATATTCCAAAGTGTTTACCAAAGCCAAAATGTGTAAAATGTCATAGATAGAGTGCTTGGCGGTGATCAGCGCAGTAAAGCACTTTTTACCTTTTTTGTACAGGGTCCACTTCAAGGTTGTAATAAATCACATGTAGCTCCATAAGTTGCAAAATATGAAGGCTCCTGAAGGACGCCTTAACGGATGGGCATTACTGCTCCATGAAAACGCTTTTGAGATTTTCCACTGAGCATTGAAGAACACCTTAATGCTAATGGACTGCCAAGATTGGCAGCTTCCACCTTCAAGCGCCATAAAGTGATTATTTTTACAAGCTAATTGGGCTATCAGAATGATCCATGGCAGGATGAGACGATGATGTGTAGAATGTCACGAGAAGAAGCTCCAAAGACACCTGGCGCTTTGATGGAAACATCAAATTTATGTTAAGAATAAATGGTACCAATACATCAGACCAAGCATTCAGATGGAACTAGTAATTGAAGCGCATAAGAACCTTAGTCATGGGCAGTTACAAAGGACGTTGGCTTACCTTAAAAATTATTTCTATTGGAAATCATGTCCAATGAAGTCCACCAGGCATTAGAACTATGCATGCCTTGCATGAGTTCCTATCTGCTGGAAAAAGTTTTAAGTTTAAACTAAAATACAAACTGCCTCATTTAAGTTATTTGTCCATTAATGTGGTGGGACTACTTCTTAATACCTCTAGTGGAGCAAAATTTATATACATGGTCATTGACCACTTTACTCAGTTGGTCAACGCTTTAGCATTCAAGACATACATTGCGAGATCAACCGCCTTAATTCCTATACAATCTAGTTAAAACCAGACACAGACCTCCTCAAATCTTGCTCATGGATAATGGCAAGTACTTAATATTAGATGATGCGAGGAACTTAATGGACTTTGTTGGAATTAAGCAGCAGTTTACCACTCTCTACACACCATATCTCATTGCTACATGGACTGAATGAATGGAACTTAAAGAGGGGTACTAAAGAAGATGGCTCTCGCCTAAAAGTTGAAATTGGATCCGTTGATACCTTCTGCGCTATTGGCTTACAGGATTAGCCACCACTGGATGATTGGTATGTCACCATTCAAGGACCTATATGGGAAAGAAGCAGCATTGTCAACTAGGTTACCACCGATTATTGCCATGGAACAAAAAATCTGCCGCCTGAAAATTTCCAACAAGAGTTAGAGGATGAACTGATTAGAATACATTTTAAAGCCCTCCATTAACATAGAGGTGACTATCCCCCAAATTTCAACTTGAGAGTCAGCAACGAGCTAGGTTACTGCAATTCAGCTTAGGAGACAAAATTACTTTTTTAACACTTATGGAAAAATCAATCAGAAAAACTGCGACCATTTAGACTGGACCTGAGAGTGTTTTGGCTATATGAGGATTCAAATACTCTATTTGAGATGATAAGACTAATTTATTTTTAATAGAGTGCATTTTTGTCATCTAAGGTCATTCTACAGGTCTTTTCTTGAGAGTAAAAGTGTCACAGATGAGGCTGCGTAGGAATATGAAGATTATTCCTTGACCACTAAGTGAATTGAGTCCAAAAACAGATAGGTAAAGTTGCAGGCAACTTACCAGTTGCAGATGGAGTTGACCATCCCTCTTTAAAGACATCAGCAACCCAAGAAATTTGCCATTTTGTCAGGATAAAGTCAACCGAGGTATTTTTACACCTGATGGATGAAGTGAGTGATTATACAAATTTAAAAAAGCTGCCACTCAACACTACATAAATTGACCCTCTTTTATACCTTATGGAATCCAAAGTAATTTGTAATCAGCCAATATCGACAAAATGACTCAATCATATTACCTTAACGCTTTTTATTGAACACTTTATAAAAAAATATTGCTGAAACTGGCATACATCCAATTTTAGAGTCAATCCTAAACCTGATCAAGGTGCTCTAAAGTAGCTCCTTCAAGTGAACCTGAATCTTAACAGAATGATACTAGATTGGTTAAAAAATAAATTTAGGCAGAACATCAGCCATCACCCAGAATTGGAGACTGAAAAAGGGCTCCTGAACATCCTGGTTCATGGATAGTCACCACAAGACAGAGCTCATGGATACTGGAAGTAACTTAAATGGACGCTGCAACTAAAGTGGAAATCAGATGCTGGCTCATCAGGGGATCATGTAGAACCTAATATCGCTACCCCAAATCCCAATTACTTTCAATTTACGTTAACTTTATACCTTAATTTTTAAAAAAGTATAAAATTACTTCAAATTTACTTTCTAAAAAGCTTTCCACAGAATCCAATTTATCCTTTTTGTTTCACTTATATAAGATTAAGCAATCTAAACGCCTAAACCCGTCTGTGCTGACAGCTTATCAGAATAACATAACTAATCTGAGATTTACTCTAGAAGGACAGGACTCTTGTTTTCATGGATACTTTGTAGCTGTGCTGCCAATGGGAGATTGGATAGTATTTTTGAGAATTGAGGATCAACATAAAAATAACATATCATAGAATGTCCATAAGAATTTTGCTATGGGCGTGAACAGTTTAAATAAGATAATGATGTTACATTTTGGTAGCATTAATAGAGGATTTGGTCAATGAGGACAAACATTGTCCTTCTGATGGTTGTCTGGTTTCTAATCTGTGTGGAACAGATCCCCTGGGCAGCAAGTCAGCCTAACAACTTAAGCAAGCCAGAACTGGAAAGCTGATTAGGTGTTTTATCCCATATTGTTCTCTGTTAAAATTGGAACAGGGTTGTCAGCTTTCAGTTGCACAGGTTACCTACACATAAAAATGCAGGTTAATGTTTGATGACAGTAACCTTATTAACTTTAAAAAGCTCTTATCAGTGAAGTAAGGTTTTTATTAACAAGGATAAACATACCATAGATAAAATACTTCCATTGGCTTAACAGCACATTTAATTAATTTTCTTAATTGTAGGCTTCTTTCTAGTTATGTATAAAAAAGATCCCTAAATCGCCCTTTTTCTTTGATAACTAAATTGAAGCCAAATTTGGCACTTTCTTTCCGCTTACTAAGTTTACTTATCGCACTTTTCTTTCTCGTTGCAAACACTTTTGCAACCTATTCAATTCAAGACTAAATCTAGTATGATAATCTCACAGAGGAGATTAGTTTGCGCCCATTTCTGGGAGCAGTTGGGCAAGCAAGGCAAGAGGAGCAGGCGGAAGGCCTGCGGCCTCCAACGTTCAAAAACGCACCGGAGAATCCAGCGGAATAGACAAAAATCTCAAAAAACTAGCGGTCACAATTTCCCCAGAGATAATCGTGTGGCAAGCACGATGCAACCAGTACATCAACACGCCACACTCCCAGCCACTTTAATTGGTGGAATTTGGAGCTGTGTGTATATGGACATCCAAAAAATGGCCTTATAAAAAAATTTTGTGAAGATGTACACAAAATTTTCCCAACCACGGTATATGTTGCACCTCACTCCATGTCACGTGGTTGGCTGGATCTAGGTTTTGAAAGCAAAATAGCAGCAGATGAGGCTGCAGCGGTGCGCATAGTAGTCGACCTCCCCAAAGGCAATGGGTTGTCAAAACCAAATGCACCAGATGGACAAAATCAAACCAAATTTTCCTCACGTTTGACTTTTGCCTACTACAGTAAAACGTGACATTTTGGAGCAACACCTGAAAGATGGTCTCACCGTATATGGCGAAATACAATCTTTTGAAATGCAACGTTTCATGCTGATGCCACACCTGTGCACCGGCAAAGCCATCACAGTTCTGACCCCAACTGAGGAGATCGCAAAGGACCTAACCCAGATCCCATACTCCACCTTTATTGACATTGCAGGGCATACCACCCACCCATTCCAGGTAACTGTGGACAGCGCGCCCCCCATTTGCACCCACTGTGTCATGTTCAGCCATAAGGCGCACGCATGCCCCATCAAGGAGGGCGTCACATTCCAAGAGCACCCCTCAGCGGCCATGGCCAGTGGAGAGGCGCACTATGAACCAACTGCAAGCACCAAGGAGGCTTTCCTGTGGGGAGCACAAGGCTGCTACCTATTGGTAAAACCTATTTCCCCGCAAGAGTAGAAGAAGGCCAAGCAGGCCCATAGGGCTGCGGGCCAAGGAAGCAGCCAAGGCCACCACCACCATCCTACACACACAACGCCAGGAGGACATGGAGACCTTTGCGGCGGAAGCAACTCAGGAATCCATCACCCAATCAGATTGGGAGGCCCATGCCGAGTGGGCCACTCAATCTGAGGATCTGATGGGAGATTTGATCTCACCCAATCACCGCACCCAAGCTCTGGTCAAAACCGACTTAGGACCTATCCCAACTGAAAAAAATTTTTGACCCACTCGACGGTGCACCAAACTTATCCACACCGCAAAAAATTTGTCTGACATCAGGAAAACAAAAAGTGAAGGCCAAAGCCAACGCGACTCTTTCCACAAAAATTAACAAAACCCCAATAGTGTTGCTGCTAACACCCACACTGCTGTGAAAGCCTGTGGGGACCTTGAAGAGGCTGGTGGGCCTGGGGGCCCACCCCATCACACCTTAGGTGTGAGGGGGAAACCTTCACTCTAGGGATGCTGAATATCGCTGGACTCAAGGCCTCCCCATTCTGGGCTAGGAAACTGAGTTTTTACAAAACAATTTACCCGTGGATATCCTGGCCATCCAGGAGTTCCACTGTCCATGAGGTTCCGAGGAAGCTTGGAAAACAATGCTCCTCCCATCCCTATCCTTTTGGTTGAAGCACTGTGGGGTGCTAATTCAGAAAAATAATTTTTTCAAATTCACATCCTCAGAAACATTCCTAGATGGCCAAGTGCTCGTTGTCACCTTCTCGTGGGCTGACGTTGCACACACAATCGTCAACATTTACACCCCAAACGGTGCACATGAGCATCAGGAATTTTTCTCATCAGTCAAATCCCTCCCGCTACCCCCTGATTCTTTCCTAGTTGGTGACATGAACTGTTGGCTAACCTCACCAACGGACCGGTGGCCTCCCTCACCCCATGCCCCATAGGGTCACGTAGAACTATGCGTTCTAAAAGCCACCCTTAGGTTATTGGATGCGTTGCCTTGACATGCCCCACTGCTCAAAAACATGATGCGTCCCCACATCCACAACGGCCAATTAAGGTCCATGACCTGCATCAACCTTATTCTAACGCCAACAAAATTCCAACCCCACATCTCCCACTTCAAAACAACGAAAATGGAATTCTCTGACCACTGACTGGTCTTGATAACCTACCACTTACCCGTCACAGTTGCAAAGGCCCCACATTGGTGAAAAATCCGCCCCCCCAAGCTCGCGTCACCAGGATTTTCCACGTGGGTGGAAGAGCAACTTTGGCAAAATTGTTTGTTGCACCATTTTGCGCGGACCCCATTTCCACATGGGCAACTTTCAAAGAGGACACCATCCGCCACTATCGCCATCTCTCCTCCAGATGCTCACGAGCCACATTGGCAGTTATCTCGTGCACTCTGGCAGAATTGTCCCACTTGGAGTCCAACATTCCAGCCACAGGATACAGCCCTGCATGGGGCCAGAAGTGGGTGGAGGCAGCCGCCCACCTCAACGCACTTGAAAGGCAACACAAACATCAGGTTTGTGTCCAATACAGGGCCACACGCATCACTAAAGGCAACAAGTGCACCGCATACTTCTATAAAAAAATTTCGCACCATGCCAGAGTGTGGCCTGCACACAGGTGTGAAGATCAGATAATTCCATTGCGGACACACCAGAAGAGGTAGCAATTGAAATGCAAAATTATTACTCTGAGTTATACTAAGCTGAACTAATTCAGCCGGCCGAAATGGCAGAATTTCTCAACTGAGCTCATATCTGCACCATTTTCCAATACCCGGAAATAATGAATTTAATTACTCCAAACGAATTATGGCCAGCCATTTGCGGTGCGCCAAAATGAAAATGCCCAGGCCCAGATGGCATTCCATATGAGTTCTACAAAAAATATTTCAAATATATATCCCCATTGCTGCTAGCCTCACTTAACCAAAGCCTGTTGGAAACGCGCCTCCTACCAGGAGGACATGAGGCCTTTACTGTCACACTCTTCAAGAAAGGGGATAAGCTTGACTTAGCCAACTGGCGCCCCATTTCTCTAACAAACACAGACACCAAAATTTTAATAAAAATCATGGCTAACCGTTTAGGGATTGTAGCATCTGCCACCATCTCCCCAGAACAATTCAGTTTCATTCCCAGAAGGTCGATTTGGGATAACGTGCACTCTGTGGCTAATGTATGTCAGTCCACAGCCTCTGGGGCACTTGTATTCTTGGACCAACAAAAGGCCTATGATAGAGTAAACTGGGAATACCTTAGGGCCTGCCTCCATCAATTCCGCCTACCCCCCTGCTTCATAAACTGGGTGATGCTGCTCACGGAATCTGTGACAATGGCAGTGCGTGGCCCAGGCTTCCTAATGGAAGTAGTCTGCCCTCAAAGGGGCCTGCGACAAGGGGACCCCCTCAGCCCACTCTTATACAACTTCAGCCTTGACCCACTAATTTGAAACATGAATGCCCAACTCACCGGGGTCCATGTGCCAGGCCAAGCCCCAGTCAAGATAATGGCGTTTGCAGATGACTTTGTGGTTGGGGTGTCTAATAATAAAGATGCACGTGCACTTGAAGCTCTCATCCAGGGTTATTCCCGGGTAAGTAATGCTACACTGAATGCTTTCAAAACTGAAATCATCCTCCTTGGTTGGTATCGAACCTGCTGGGCCCCAGCGACCAGTGACCAGCCTTGCCCATCTGCTCGCACACGTGCTCGCCCTCCCAGCTTACCCCACCCCACCCCACTGGTGCTCCCTTCATGCCACGCCCTACCATAGGACCGGTGCGCCATCTGGGCGTGTGGATGGAGGCAGGCGGATATGCGTCAGCAGTAATGGAGTGCCGTATACTGGACAACGTGATGAAGCGAATCGCCACTCTCAGAGCCCACCCTACTACCCTCACTGGCAGGGTTGTTCTTGCCAACTCTATGCTCCTATCCAAAGTCTGGTTCAGAGCCCACGCCATCCCCTTCTCCCCAAGCTTCTTCAAATCCCTGTATGCTTTGCTGCAAGGATGGCTTTGGTCAGGCCGCCCTCCACCAGTATGGCTAGAGGTCATGTTTGGCCCTCATCATCAAGGTGGCATGGGCCTGCTTGACTTCAAAGCCCATGCTGCCAAGATCCTGGGCACCTGGATCGCGGCCGTCACCACTCCTACACTCCCATCCCAACACTGGTCCTGCGCGGCCTGCTCCAACTTCTCCCGAGCCTTGGGCCTCAACAATCCATCAAACCCCTACTCCCTGATGAAATACCTCGCATCACACACATCGGCCACAGGTCCTCATGGGACTAAAACCCACTACAAATGAATCCTACTCTCCATGCAAAGCGCAGAGTGGAGAATTCGTATTAGTGGACATACAACCCGAAGAGGCCGCCCCTCTCCTCAGTTCACACAAGAGGTAAAGGGGCTACCCATCCATGATGGCGTGATCCCCATTCGACCCCATGTCCTATCCAGGGTGGACTACATGGACATGATAGACATCCCTTATTCCACTGAAACCCAAAAGACTATCTGGAAATACACACACCATCCTCTGTTGCAGCCTCAAGTCTGCTCCCATGTGTGGCACTGCCTGAGGCGGGTGTATCGTACAGCTGAGCGCTCTAACGCTTTACACTCATCCTGTGTCATGTATGGCCAGTATGGAACGCTGTTCCACCTCCTGGAGAAGTGCCCCACCTCTAAAGTGATATGGCGCGAAGTCCAACGTCTATTGGGCCAGGATCAAACGCATCCCTTCAGTCTGTCAAGAGATATGTTTGCTTCATCAATGGCTACCCCCCTTCCACCCTCCCTCCATGCTCTGGTGGATGCAATCGCCATGTGGACTATCCACACGATTGTCTTGGATGCCATCGCTGGATCCATCCCCACCCTCCCAGAAGCTGTCCACAGATTCCAGTCTCATTTGGTGGACCACTTTCAAGCGTAGTTGTTTGGATATCTCCCACCGCGTCACCGACAGCTGGTCTCCTCCTGGTTCCCAGTCTGGTTCATCAAATCAGACCCCTTCCTCCACACGTGCTCAATAGTGGCTACGGCCCCTTCACACGTTCCCTCCCCTCCCCATAAGTGGCGTTCCCGCTGGCAACAAGAGATAGCATCGCTTCTCTGGGGTGCCTCCCCTGGTACTAAGTTTATCTTTCCTGAGTCATATCGGAAGTGTCTGTCTCATGGTCAGCCTTCCCCACAATAAATTTAAAATACAAATTGAAGCCAAACTCTATATACTTTAAAAACACAAAAAATGACCGCTCAATTGAGCGAAAACTTACCATTGTCAATGTAATTGATGACTGCTGCATCATCTTGTGGTGGTGGTGCGCCGCCATCTGGCATCTTTTGGACGCCGCCAAAGCTGCCTGGGCTGGTTCTGCTAGCCCTCCTAATGCTACTGGGCGTTTAGTCCCCCTCAGGACTTGCCCCACCACCTCGCAAGCTCCCAGGTGGTGCTCTAGAGCCCTTTGGTGCTCCCATGGAGCAATTTGAATTTCAGTATCTGGGTTGAATATGGGGATCTTTTCCCATATGTAAGTGCAGCCATCATTGAGATGGTCACAGCAGTTTTTAAACCTACCAGTTTTATTTATCTTACCCCTTTAAGGGATACTTTGACCTCAGCATCCACTCTGAAGCTGATGCACCAGCATCTAAGCTGCAAGTTGTTTTTAAAAAATCCCTATTCCCATTGGTGGCACATGCCTCCCAGATGAGGCACTTTGATGGTCCAGTTTGCTAAGTGCCCTCCCATCACTCCCCAAACGCCTCTACCATGAGCATTGAGGGTTTGGAAGTTTACAGCACAGACCCTGTGTTGCAGTTATGGTCTCCAATGGGGCGGATCCGTTGGCAGGGCCTCATGCCTTTGCAACAATCCACTCATTTCATTGCAATTCCCACCTCGTGATCCCCCATACACCATGATCTGATACGCCCCTGATCACCCATTTTGGGCACACATCAAAAATGGCTTCGCCATTTGCCACTTGTGCTTTAGACTCAATCACTTGAAGCGCAAGTGCCCCATGGCTTCCATCTCTGCTGCTTCAACCATTCCTCCTTCTGGCATTGGGTCAGCGGCCACTTAGCCCCAATTCTTTGAATGAGGCTTGATCCTCCTGCCCCAGCCTCAGGGAGATTGGATGCAGCTCCCAAAGTGGCACACAATCAAAATCTGAATTTCAAAAATGTGAGTTTTTGAGGATTATCTCGCTTATTAGAGATTTCCTGTTTTGATAGTCAGGAAAAGTTTCAGCTGATAAATCCTCGAATATGCTGTGTCTTACAGTAATTCCTAACCGTTTGGAAGCTCACAAATCTATAAAACAATATCTTACTCTCTTGGTCTCTTCTAGGGTAATTTTCCCTCTCTAATTGGGAACTCTCCAGACACAGGTAATTATGACAAGCTCCCTGAATGCTTGTCTACACTCTTAATATGAAGATCAAATTAAGTTAGGAAGATATAAGACAAAAATATGAAGATATGGAAAGATGATGATTTTATTTTAGGGCCAGGCGCCGGTATTTTATATCTCTAGGACATCTCCTGGCCATACTCATCTATTAGATGGGTTAATTAAAACCATGCTAATACGCTATGGATTATGGCAGTGGTTATTAAAATATCCCAAATTAATTTGGCCCTTGAATTAACTTAATTAAAATTGTTTCAGCCTGATTGAATGCACTACTACTCTCATAATTGGGAAGATTTTAGGCATAATATTAGCACATTAGCGGTGTATTTTTGCTTTCATTCAGCCTGGTTATGTTTCATCATACAGCTGACGAAATACAATAAGTGGGTTAAAAGAATATATAAAATTTGAATAATGATGAACCCCTAATTGGGACATTGGCAACCCTCTTGATAGTACTATGTACTCCTTGATTGGGAAGTCCATATGTAAGTACTATCATGCTGATTACAATGATCAACATTCATAAAATATTGTTATTTATTAATCATATTTGCATTAAATTGATAAATAAAATTAAGTTTGTGCCATAGATTCACTTGGTTCACCCAAGCGGTTCCCATAATCAGCCATAAAGTAATAATATCATAGCTATTATTAGCTATGATAATTGGGCATCTCAGATGCAATCAGAGGGGTATGAGGTGAATCTGATTTATCAGATTATGCAGATGAATTGGTAAGGATCAAAGGATCTATCAATGGGAGTACTCTATTGGCATTGATGGTTTTCTCAAAGGGTTTATTTTTGGGTCAACCATCAAAATCTAACATTTCCCCACTTGAAAAGAATATAAACCCTGAGTTTTCCCAAATTCATCTTCAATCTCTGAAAACAGCTCATCCACTGCATATCACAATTTTGTCACTTCCCTCATTCCCAAAAAGCAGTGTCAGTTTCTCTCATCTGAAAAAGAACATGCGTATTCATCTGTTCTTGGGCTCTCTGCGGGCAGCAGAGTTGATCCAGCTTCTTCCCACACCAACCATCATGACATCAACTCAGCCCTAAACCATTGTTGAGGAGGAAGTTGTCCCAGTTGTGGATCCTACCCAAGGATCAATAGGGTACAAGCTCAGGTCTCATGCTTCCACAACTGTCTCAGAGGACAACTTTGGCCACTTTTTTGATCCGAGGGAGCCAACCTTTTCGCTTCAGTTAGTTTATTAGGATGGCGATCTTCTGGTGGAGTTTCTCTTTGTACTCTGCCATTTCCAATGGCCCAAAACTACAATGCACTGTTGAGGTCAGCCAACTATTCTTTTCAGAGCCAACTACTCAATGAAAATCAGGCCAATTATGATTGTCTTTATGACCCCATTCATCTTTTGCTGGCCTAGGATCCCTCAGTTTGACCTCAAGGTTTCATTCAGGTCAACAGCTTCATGGAGGTGGTTTATGGTTCCTGGTCCGTGCCACTTGAAAATCAGGCTTATTTTGCTTCCTCTTTGGGTTTAATTACCCCTGACATTCAAAATGTATGTTTTCACTCAGATGTTTGAGCAGCTTTTGAGGCCCTTCATCAGGATAACGCTGATGAATAACTTCCCAGGATGACTGTAGTTGGCCATCTTATGCGCATTTTCCCCAACTGTATGCCTTCAGGTTGTTTGTTGCATATTCCCCCTCTAATCAGGTGGTGGAAAACCCAAGTTTATTGGGTTAGATTATTGAACCCAGAGATTTATCAGTATTAAACTGATTTCCTAGTCAACTGTCTTCTCTTGGGCGCATGTTTTCCACCCAATTGTGGGTTCAATCAGGTAACTATAAACAGTTTTGTGCCTCCTCTCCCCATTGTTCGCTGGGAGTCATCTTCAATGAGTATGTGGCGCATCCGGCTTTATGCCATGATGGTCCTTTTCCTTGTTGCCCAGCAACTAGATTGGGCTGAATTAGCGCACAAAGCTGAAGGTTTGGTTTCCGAGTCACCTCCCCCTCAAAGCAGAGGAATTAATTTTGTTTTTGTTTAAAAAAATATATAATTTTCTTATTACTTATAATATAAATTCTTATTCTTTTTTACTATGTATAGATATATATATTACTATTTATATATATTTTTTCTTAATATTATTATTATTTTCATTATTGTTATTCTCTTATAAATTGTGTATACCTATTTATATTTTTTCTCTTAATTGCCCTTTTCCTAAGCTTCCTTAGGAATTTTGAATGATCTTAATTATAAATATGGCCTATTTTAACCTCTTTGATGGTATAAATAAACCTTGACGTTTTCTCAGTAATCACAAATGGGCCAACCCAAATGCGATTTAACTTCTGTAATCAGCCTGATCCATGTGCGTTACAGAATAGTACCTCTTCACAACTTCAAATATGGTCAGATCATATCAACTTTTTAAATCCTTTTTGTGTCAGGCCTTTTTAACAGCAAAATTGTTGTTGAAGGCTTGAGATTTCAATTTAATTAGGGTTTCAGCAAGCTTCTTAATGTATTGAGGATAACTGCTTTCACCAGGATTTTCTAGGACTGAATAAAGCAGCGATGGTAGGGCTGGATGTCTTCCATATAAGACCTGAAAAGGTGACAGCTTTGTGGCCGAGTGATACAAAATGTTGTAAGCAAACATGGGCAAACTTAGGAATGTACTCCATTCAAATGGTTTGCTTTAGGTTAACTTCCAGACAATATTCACAAGCATCCCATTTACGCGCTCAACTGTTCCATTTGTCTCAGGATGGTAGGGAGCAGAGAGTACACCTCTTACTCCCATCAACTGGTTGAGCTTTGTAATTACGTTGGCTGTAAAATTGGTTCCATTATTGGTCATAATAACCTGTGGGCAACCATGCTTGTGGATAACATTCTCAAGGATAAACTTGGCTGTGGTTGTTGCACCTACTTCCCAAATAGCCTTGGCTTCAACCCACTTAATTAAGTGGTCAATAGCCATGATGATGTATTTGGCCTTAGAGTTGTAAGTGGGAAGTGGTCTGACAACATCTATTGATATGGCATGCCAAGCAAACTTGGGCCAAACAAGCTGATAACATGTGCTTTTTTGGAACAGTTTTTTGCCTTGGCATTCAGCACAACACTCCAGTGTTTCCTGAATATTAAATGCCTCAACTCCCAGTAGTAGTACAATTTAAGATGTTCCTTTGTCTTCTTAGATCCAACATGACCTACGGCCTTATGCACTACCATTATTAGGTCTGTTCAGGCTGAGGGTCTTGGAAAAATAACCTTTTTCCCTTCAATTAGTGTATACAGTACCCCATTTTAAATTGAAGTGTTTTTTTGTAAATCTATGAGTACTTTTTGAACAGATTCGGGCTCATCCTGGAATTCTCCACTGACCATCTTTTGAAATAGTTCATCAGCGGCCAAACTGACAGTGGTAATAATATGTAAACGGGATAGGCAGTCAGCGTTTTGGTGCTTCACTCCTTCACGATGTTTAATCATTTAATATAGGCTTGAAGTTTTAGTGCCCACCGTGCTAATTGGCCCTCAGGTTCCATGTTGTTCAGCCATCTTAGGGACGAATGGTCTGTAACAACTATAAAGTGAGTGCAGTGGAGATAAACCCAAAACTGTTTGTAGGCATATATGACCGCCAAACATTCCTGTTCTGTCACCAAGTAGTTCTGTTCATTATCGTTTAAGGTCTAACTAGCAAAGGCAACTGGGTGTTCCTCGCCGTCCTCCCCTATTTGAGTTAAAACAGCTCCAACTGCTGTAAGTGATGCATCAGTTTAGATGATAAACTCACGCTCAAAACCTGGATATTGGAGGACTGGGGCTGATATTAGGGCCGATCAAAGCTGATCAAATGCCTCTTGACAGGCCTGATTCCAGTCAAATATGACCTTGTCCTTAAGCAGATGAAACAACGGCTCTCCAACCTGTGCAAAATTGGAAATGTATTGGCGATAATAACCAATCATGATCAGAAAAACCTGTATATTGAGCTTGGATTTGGGCCATTTCATCTTTGCTATTGCATCCAGTTTGGATGGCAGGGGTCAGAGTCCTTCCTTATTAATAACAAACCCAAGATATTCCAATTGATCTTTGAAAAATTGGCACTTCTGAAGTTTAATTTTCAGATTTGCAGCCGCTAGCCTCTTAAAAACTGCTTCTAGATGTTCCAGGTGGTCGGTGAAAATGCAGCTAAAGATGTATATATCAACAAAATAAACCAACGCATAGTAAAATTTTAAATCTCTAAGGATCGTGTCCATCACTCTTTGAAACGTAGCTGGGGCATTGCAAAGTCCTTGTGGCATCCTTATTGGCTGGAATAGGCCCTCTTGAATTATAATGGCGCATTTTTTGACTCCTCTTTGGGCATATCAATCTGCCAATATCCACTTATTAGGTCCATAGCGGAAAAGAACTTTGCGCCTCCAAGTCAATCTAAGGCGTCGTCAATCCATGGGAGGGATTGCATCCTTCTTGGTGATGTTCTTTAATTTTTGATAATCAATTATGACCTGATTGCTCCCATCCTTCTTTTTTTTTACTATTAAAATTGAGTCAGCCTAGGGCTCTCTTTGATGGGACCAGCATTCCATGATCTAGAATTTCTTTTATCTCTTTGGAAATAACTTCTTCTTCTGCTTTCAAACGCCTAATCAGCCATAGCCAGATGGAGTCATGGTCATCTGTTTTAATTGTGTGTATTACATTTTTAGCACAACCTAAGTCAAAATCATCTTTTGCAAATATTTCAAAGTATTTTTGAAATAAATTTTGGACTTGAGCCTTTTCTGTGTCAGCTAAGTTCCCTAATTTGGTCATAGGGACAACGTTATTGATACTTATGATTTCATCATAGGAGTCCTATCTCATCTAAGGTCCCCAAATTTGTGAAATGTCTGAATTTTGGTGCTCAGAAATAGATGTAGGTAGGCAATAACCTGATGTCTCCATATCTCGATGGGCTGATTCTGGAGGTTTGCACATAAAATTTGATTTTCCTCATGACCTGGAATGACTATCTCCGGTGCAATATTCAGCTCCAATCAAGATCTACACCATGGCTGGTATATTTCCCCATATAGTCCTTCTGGAATTTTAATAGTCAGCCCAGTAGGAATGACTACTTGAGTTCCAGGTAGCACAGTATTCTGCTGATTTGATTGTAATGGAATTCTCTTTGATTCTTGAATCTGCATTGGAAGGGCCTTAATTTTTGAATGGGATTTTTTGTACTCAATCGGGACTATCCCGTCCTTATAGGCCAGGTAAAAAATAACATCAGCTGTTTCTTTTCAGCCTTTCCATTTCTGTTATAATGGATTGGGATGCTTTGCCCCAAAATAGTCGGTGTATCTTCCTTATGGTTCGTGAAAACACCAAATCTTCTCAGGAAATTGGTTCCAGTAAGAATAATGTATCTTATATTTGGCAAGATTATGGCTGGTGCCGTTACTACAATGGATCTAAACTGTAATGGTAATGTGCTATAAGCCCCTAGCGACTTAGTATTATGTGATCCTGCTGTACCATAGCTTGACAATGTTCAACGTTGGGCGCAATTTTCAGCTTCTTTATCAATTTGGTGCTGACAATATTGATAGGTGCTCCACTATCAACAATGGCCCGAACTCAAACTTTATTTACTGCAATATCCAATTAAGTACATTCAGAGTAGGTATCAGAATCGTTTATTAGGTGAATATTGGAGTAAATGTTTGGTTCCAAGTGGGACTTCAGACTTGAGCAGATCTATGGGTCATTCTCTGCTAGAGTCTTCATAGGTATGTCCACTTGTACGTCCTGTAGTGTGGGCATATCAGCTGAGCATTTAGGATGGTTACTTGGCCCTTGGTCAATGACTTGCTTGGCATAGGGCTTTGCTACTTTGGCCCGAGCTTCTTCAGTGCCCTCTGATTGCTTTAAACCTTTTGCTTTGACCCAGGTAACCATATAGACGTCATCAGCCACAATGTGGTGTAAGCTATCTTCAGCTACTTCATAGGCCAAGAAAAGCTTTCCAGGGTCAGGTAGAATGTGCGTTAAGGCATTGGTGGAGGTAGAGCAATCCGCCTCTACTCCACCTGTTCTTTTCCCACCTGCTCTTCATCGTTAACCTTTAAGGCCACATTAAACCCAGGTTTCTTATCAGGCCGTCTGTAGCATTGGATAGAACATTATCCTTTTTGGCTAAAATTATGACAGGTAATTGGCCCTGTTTGCTGATCATTTTTCAAATTTACAGGCCCATTGTTTTTTCCATTTTCATTCATATTTGTATTTTTTGGGCCCTAAAATCAAAATTTTGATTGCTCTTTGGGCCGATTAGGGGTGTTGAAGCTACTTGCACATTCTCTCAGATAATCCATAAGCTCTAACACTCCCAAGGGCTGACTAAAGGCTGGGATCATGACATGCTGCAAGTCTCGGTATGGATTGATGCCATGTTGCATTGCAATCTTTGCATTGAATTTGTCTATGGCGCCTGAACTGAGTAAGACCTGAGCCTCATGGAAATTTATCCACAAAGTCTCGGATAGACTCATTCCACTGAAATTCAATATTGAGTAAGTCTGCCTTCCTGGCTGATAGTTTATCAGGGCCTCCAAATTGTCTTACAACAGCCTTTTTACATCTGAATAGGACCAATCGTCACCCAAATAGGGCATAACAAGATCGACACTATGTGAGTCCAGACAATTAATGAGAGATGTAGACTTCACATGATCTGATCCTCCTCGCATAGCTTTTAAAACAATTTTATGAACGAATGGACATTCCCTTCTTTGTCTAATTTTGGCAAATTCAAGGGTTAGAAGTCATCGCGCCCAGAATTGGCAAGAGGAGTTACACTTTGTCTAGAGTTTGAATGTCTGGTGGAATCTTCAGTCAGATTTGAAGTCCATTCACGATGAGTTTCATCTAGAGTTGGGATGGAAGCAAGAATTTTTGGAATTGAGCGAATATCCAAAATATCTGTTTTGTTATCCGTCTCAACTCCAGAGGATTCTGCTTCATGAAATTGCTCTGAACTGCTTGATTCAGACTCCTGAATTTGGGCCTTATGTAATTTCTTCAGTTGTGTTCTGCCCAAATAATTAGAGGTCTTACTGCTCTCCCCCCTTGAAGACTAGTCAAACAGGTGCAACTTCTCTCCTTTAGGTCGTTGACTTCCTTTTTAAGGTCTTCACGTTCTTTCCAAAAGATAATTTGAGAAGCCAGTATATGCTTCACATCTTTGGTCAGATTGGCAATGCGGTTATTACTTACTGATAGCTGGGTTTCAAGATCTTGATTTTATTAGTAAGTTTAACGTTCTTTGCTTGCACAGATGATATTTTTTAGTACTAGATGGTCGCACAGATAATATTGTTGACTGAAGTTTTATAAATTCTTCCTGAATTTGCTCAAATTCTTCCTCATTATTCGGACCTACTGGCATGGCAGCCAGTTCTTTGACGCTCTTTTGCAATATGCCCAACTCAGTTCAGACATCTTCAATGAGTTGAACATGCATAATTCTCAATTCCAAGTGGCTTTTCCGAGAAAATATGGAATTTTTGGTTAAACGTTCAGTCCAAGATGACAAAAATTTGGAGTAATTCTCCAATTTCTGGCAGAAATTACTGATATTATTGACCCACCCACTGGTCAGTCCATGTAAATAGAGGACCTCAGCTGCAATTTTCGGAACTCTTTCATTGAGTTGATTTTCCAAGGTGTTCACTCTTCTGTGGGCATTATTCACATGTTCCATATTACTTATGATAGCCTTTCTAACTTCGCTGAGGCTGGAATTTAGCTTATCCAGTAATCCTAATTGGGAAGACGCTCTTCCTCTTGTATTCTGTAAATTTCCACAAGCTCTAGATTCTGTTGAGCCAGAATCCTTTGGGTGTGCTTGATTGAGGGCTGTACAAAGCTAACCAAAACTCATTGGTTGCTTGTATACAGTTGAGGCGTTTTTAGGGTTTCCATGGTCGCCTCTCAGTACAGCATATACATCTCCATCTTGAAGGCCTTATCCTTCAAGTAGTAAAACAGCCCAAAAGATGAGTCCATTTTTGATGTACCAATTCTATACCCATGAAATAGGGTCTTCATCATCTCTGTCACACTTTCAGAGGTAACCTCAATAGGGCCTGTTGTGTCCACATGCCCTCCTCCCATTGTGATTAGATCCAAGGAGTATGAAGTGATCTCCTTGGTATACTGGCATCAGTGTTGAAGTACTCAGTGATATCTCTGTCACTGGTTTCCATGTTGTTTTCATTGTAACTTCTGGCAGCTCCTGCCTGGTATTTGGATGAATTATTCAATTAAAGTGTAGCGTGGTTTTTAGTGAGCACCACTTGTGAGTTTTTGAGGATAGCTCTCTTATTAGATGTATTCCTGTTTTAATAGTCAGGAAAAGTTTTGGCCAATAAATCCACGAATATGCTATGTGTCTTATAGTATTTCCTAACCGTTTGGAAGCTCACAAAGCGAAACAACAATATCTTACTCTCTTGGTCTCTTCTAGGTTAATTTTCCCTCTCTAATTGGGAACTCTCCAGACATAGGTAATTATGACAAGCTCCCCTGAATGCTTGTCTACACTCTTAATATGAAGATCAAATTAAGTTAGGAAGATAAAAGACAAAAATATGAAGATATGGAAAGATGCTGATTTTATTTTAGGGCCAGGCGCCGGTATTCTATACCTCTAGGACATCTCCTGGCCATACTTATCTATTAGATGAGTTGATTAAAACCATGCCAATCCGCTATGGATTATGGCAGTGGCTACTAAAATATCCCCCAAGTTAATTCGGCCCTTTAATCGACTTAATTACAATTGTTTCAGCCTGATTGAAGGCACTAATACTCTCATAATCAGGAAGATTTTAGGCATAATATTAGCACCTTAGCGGTGTATTTTTGCTTTCATTTAGCCTAATTATGTTTCATAATACAGATGACAAAATACAATAAGTGGGGGAAAATATATATAGAATTCAAATAATGATGCACCCCTAGTTGGGATGTTGGCAGGCCTCTCAATAGTACTAGGTACTCCTTATTTGGGCTGTCCATATGCAAGTACTATTGTTTCATCATACAGCTGATGAAAAAAACAATTGATAGAAAATAATATATAAATTAGAATAATGATGCACCCTTAATTGGGACATTGACAACCCTCTCAATAGTACTTGGTACTCCCTAATTGGGAAGTCCATATGTAAGTAATATCATGCCAATTTTGGTGATCAACATACATAAAAATTTATCATTAATTGTATTTGTACTAAATTAATAAATACAATTAAGTTTGTGCCATAGATTCACTTGTTCACCCAAGTGGTTCCCATAATTGGCCATAAAGTAATAATATCATAGCTATTATTAGCTACGATGATTGGGCATCTCAGATGTAATCAGAGGGGTATGAGGTGAATCTGATTTATCATATTATGCATATGGATTGGGAAGTATCAAAGGATCCATCAATGGGAGTACTCTATCAGCATTGATGGTTTTCTCAAAGGGTTTATATTTGGGTCAACCATCAAAATCTAACAAAAAATTTCAAAAAATAATTCAACTGGATTAATGAATCCTGAGTCAATGGCTTAACCAGTTTTAGCTAAGCTGCCATGGTCAACCATCTTCAACCAATCAGCTCTTGCCACTACTCCAATTCTGGTGGCTTGCCCAGCGTTGGTTGAGTAAATCCATTTAAGGCTCTCAAATGGATTGATGAAGAGAAGCTGAACCATGTGAAACTGGATTTTGCTTTAAGTAGTTCTTCATTGACCCTCTCAATTCGCGTACCCCCATTTTCACCCTTTAAACGGTTTTCCAGTTTAAAAATATTAATAAGATAGCAGTAGAGGCTGCAGCATCTTCTACTAACACCTAACTTCGCCAGCATCTTCATGGGTTGTGGAGACCCTTGTTGAGGATATTCCCATCCACAATTTTCCCCAAGATTTTGAGGAAGATGCGATGTATGAAATTGAGGAGCTTGCTTTTGGTGCAAGCTGTGCTTGCATCAATGCAGCAAAAACTTTTCTTTTAAACTTCAATTACCCCAGAACCCACTGGTGCACCAATTCATGTAATTGGGTGCCTGCTCTCATCATTTTTTCTGAGCATCAACTTGCTCAATATGTTGAGACAATGGATAATGCTAGCCTCATTAACAAAAAAAACCCACAATTATACCTCCTTATGCCTCATGTCACTGATGCTCCCACTCCAATGCTGTCTTCAATGGCCTGCCAGCTAAAGCAGGTACAAGACAAAACTTTCTTCAAAGCTTCCTCACCTTCTGATATGGCTTACTAGGCTGTTAGTTGAGGTGCCATATTAGGGAATAATTTATGTCTAATTCCTTTGTTTGGCCCAATTGCAAATAAAGATGCGTGGCGGCTCCCCCTTTTGGGTTGTACCACTAGTGCTAAAAAATATGTAGGAAGAGATTCATCTAGATGACTTTCCACCTAGGTAGGACATTCTCATTCTATATTTTCTTTTTATTTAACTGAGGCAAGCTGACCAGGGGACGAACAATACTGAAATAGAAACTCCAAAACTAAATCAACTAAAACAATATTAGCCGCCCTAAACGAGCAGTGGGAAACACAAAATAAATGAGAGAACAACCTACCATGTGGAATGGCGGTGAGCTGCATATTCCTCCAGGGCAGAGGGGGATCAGACATATTATAGATTTCTATTTCAGAAATGAAGAGGCGGCCCAATGCTGATAGAAAAGGGGTTGGAGCATCTTCTGAATGAGGGTTGAGGTGGAGCATATATTCATTGAAACTCAAGAATTTGGGCCTGAATTTTAGCCTCCATGAGTTTGGCCATGTGGTGTTCAGCTTTGATGCTGGCATTGGGAAGTTGGGCGAATTTTGCAATGTTGGCTCTGGTCACACGTGTGGATGGGGAAATTCTGCCAGTTTAGCGATATGTTTGACAGCGTTGGTGGCAGTTTCAGCTAGGTATTTGATTTCCTTTTTTGCAACTACAAGGAAATTATGAGTGAATTGGGTGATGTGCAGCCCTTATTTAAATTTAGCGATGGATTTTTCTGCAGCTTTTCAAAGGTGGTGATATTTGGGCAAGGCCACCATGGCCTCAGCAAGCTGGTGTCACTTTGCTATGGGATAGCATTTGGTTTAAAGATATATTGTTTGTGCGGGAGTGGGGCATCAGAGTCTGGTTTCATGAAAGGTTCTAAAACGATTGGTTTACTGGAGGTGAGACAATTTCACCAGATTTGGATACTTCATCCAATAAATCCCTGGTATTTTGGTTGACTTGGATTGATTTAATAATAGGTGGCTGTGGCTGGGTAGGTTTTGGGCATGGATTTTTTTTTGGATTGAATTTAAGCCCAAACCTGCTCCCATTTGGTTGACATGGGTGAAAATTGGCCAGCTTGTTTTTGGGTTGCTATATTTTGCTGCTGATTCATTGAGCGCACAACCTGGGGGGTGAGGGCAGCTAAAATTCCCCACTCAAATGCTGTTGGTGTGGCCTCATGGGTGGTATTGGCAGTTTTTGCGGTGTTTGAATTAAACCATCATGCTTTTTTAGTATGGTCCAATTCATGGCACAGGGGGAAAACTGTGCGGCCATTGTTGATGTGGGCCTAAAAGAAATGGTCAGGTGCAATGGGATATAGGCATGCGGTGGGATGTGCTGGGCTATGTCAGCTGGTGGGGGGTAATGGTGGCCATTGCCCAAGGTGCCGCGAGGCGCTCAGCAACACTTGGGACAATAAATTGGAGAATGGGGTGTTTACCATAAGTGGCAAGCCCTGACATCTTCTCCTCATAAAGTGTTTGAGGGGGAAGGTGTGAGGGGAGGTTTGCAAAGGTCACCACAAGTGTGGTATCATCTGGGAGATGTGTTTGGGTGGTGATAATGGGGGTGATTTTGTATATTAAGGGCATAGCTGCTGCAGCGGCCGCGTCCTCTTTGGTGAGGAATCCTATATCAAAATAGCCTTATAAAGTAGAAAGTCTTTAAATCCTGCCAGTGCAAAGGTGGCAGTTGACAGCTCAATTATCACTTTGTCAGTGTACAGGAAGAGACATCTGTACTTGACGCGAATACAAAAAAGAATATTAAATTGGGGTGGGCTAGGGGCTGGGGGCGGGTTGGGTAAACTCATGCAAGGTGCAGTGCTAGGTCCCTTGGAGGGACATAGTGGCCAGATGTATTTGACAGACTGGATGAGACATTCCGCATGTGTTTGCCTACTGGGCAGTAAATGCTAGTGGGTGGAGCACCACTGCATCACACGGGTTCAGCTGGTGGTGGATCCAAGGACATAAATTAGGAAATTGGTGTGGTGAGGCGGTGGTGGAAAGTTGACTTGTTTTTTCAAAATCGCTCAAAATTGATGTTAAGTTGAAAGAAAAGCAAAATTTTAGATCCTCATTTTATAAGTTTTTATGTTGCAATTTATGGCTACTTGAAAGAACTTAAGAATGTCAAAATAAGAGGCGTGATATATAGATTAGGCATGGAAACAAAAGCCTAGGGCTTGAGGCACTTTCATAATAGTAGCTGAATGACCGTTGCAATTAAGACAATAGCGGATGGCTATAGTAATACTAGGACCCTATACCAATTATTGTATGCCAGTGTGGGGGTAATGTAGGATATTGTTTAAATATCTTAATAAGTGATATGAAAACTGAGGCCTCAGGTCATGATGATAAGTTAATAAAGAAGCAAAAGTTGCACCAACTGGGATTAGAGAATTAAATTCCATCATAATTACTAGTTAATATAGGCGTCATAGCAGAATTACAAATAGTAATATGATACAACATTTGCAACTACCTATAAATCAAAGGCATTTAAGGCAAGGCAATATATGATTGATCAAATTCCTGTATGTAAATATTAGTTAAAATATAAAATTAAGTTAGTTATATAAATCAGATGGTTGGAAAAACCAATTGCAACAGCCTCAAAAAGTAAAAAGTAAATATAGGCACGAGGTGCGTTAGTTCACAAACTAAGCCAAGGGAAGATCTGACGTCCTTGTGTCAAAACTATGGAGGCATAGCATTATGAGTATTTCTCCAAGATCTGGTTCAATATTTGAGTTTAACTATCCACTTGTGGTTGATAAGCAGTTGACTAGTAGTGCTTAATCTGGAGGCGATCAAGAAGGCAGTCTAGAATCTTTCATTAATTTGTGGCATACAGTCGCTTACTACCTCTCTAGATAGATCAAAATACAGAGCGAATACCCAACAAACAGATATGCCTTTTCCTCAAAAGTAATTGTTGTTTGCAGGGGATGAAAAGTGAAATTTTAGTGACACATCTAATGACAACATGATAACATTTAAACCTTGGAGGGCAGAAACTCTACAATAAAGTTGACTGATACTGAGGTTCAGAGCCCCACAGCCTGTTGCAATATATTCAAGAGGCCTTTAATTCATTATTTGTCTGATTTGAAATCGTGTAATTACTACATAATGAGAGATCTACATGGGATTTTTTTTTGGGGGGGGGTCCTTTCCAGTTATATGTTCTCCTACCAATTCCCCATATTTTTCCTTATAAGGACCCATAGTTGGAGGATTTTGATACTCTTAATCACCTGTTAGTGGAGTATGGGTGGAATCAACCTTTGTCCCTAAAAGGAATACCCTATCCTTGAGAACATATTTGGTAAGCTTGTGGGACTTAGTTTCCAATCATATAATAAATTTCTCTAGGTATGTCAGTTGGCAGTAATAATTTTGCCAAAGAGATGAACTTTTGAGGGCAAGATGACAAAGAGAAAAGAGAGTTGGACTAGTATCAGGAATTGTGAGGCGGTGAAAAACTGATTAGTTTGAGGAGATCATCTATGCTAGGGTTTATGGATGGGTTTCTACTCAACATATCTTGTAAGACATCAAGGATCCTTTAGAAACTCATACTTAAAGTTGAATTTGCATAGATTTCAGTAAGTATGGGCCTGACAATGGGAAAGCTTCTGGTGGTTTCATAGTGCATCAGGGACTGGTGGTCAGATTGCATTATATTTCATTCCGGGCCTCCTGGAGGAGGTATCTCCATTGAGTCAGTTTCCAGGATATGACTGCCAGCTCCTTGTCATAATTCGCCCAGACTTTCTAGGTAATTTAAGAAATTTTATAAAAAGCAATTAATTTGATAAAGTACTGCACCCACAGCAACTGAAGATGCGTCATAATTTATAATAAAGGGCTTGAAAGTGTCTGCATGACTGAGGACTAGTGGAGTAAGGAAGGCCTTCTGATGAAATTAAACGCCTATTGACATTCACCTGTCCACATAAAAGGGTTGACTTTCCAGTCAAGGAATTGAGGGGTGCTGCTAGTTAAGCAAGGGCGAGGGAGAACTTCTTTAGGAAATATCAACATCCTAATAAAGCTTTGGAGTTGTTTTTGGGTAGTTGAGGTTGGTAAGGACTGGATGGCTTCCAATATACATGGGATAACCTCACAACCATCTTTAGTAACATGTTCCCTAAAAAGGTTACCTCTTCATGAAATAATTTGCATTTAGAGGGCTTCATAAAAACTCATCCCTATGGAGGGAAGCAATAATGACTTACAAATCCTTTGCATGTTGTCCTGGATAGATGTATGAATCATAGTGTCATAGATGTATGCAATGGCTCATGTGAAGTGAAGATCGCCTAGCTCATCTTAAATGAAATGCTGAAAAGTCGCTTAGGCATATAACACAAAGGCATCACTTTAAACTGATAGCACCCAGTTTAATACGGTAGCAGTAAACAATCCTGCCCATGCTTGGCTATTATTTGATTAGAAGCACTACGAACTTAAGTTTTAAGGTTAATTACGATTTGACAATAATCCAGAGCGATTTATTGCTCCAGGGGGGGCAAGGGTCTGAGGTAGTTATACTAGTTATATGCACATAATCAATAAGGGCTGCAGTGATTCATCTGTATTCTGCGCAATGACAACGGGAGAAGCAATTGGGGAGGACTTCCTAGCAATCTAACCCTTTGCCATCATGGCATCCAGCCACACATTTAAAGCTTTGTCTTCTTCTTCTATGTAAAGGTAGTATAATGGGAATTTCATCTTGGCAAGGTGCAATATCAACTGAGACACTAAATCATACTGTGAATGAGATGGGAACATAGTAGCCTGACTCATATTAAAAACATTTTTTGTATGGTGTTGATAAAGGAAGGGAAGTAAGGCGGACGATCCATATAGTGAGGAGCAGGAGGTAAGAGATAACTCAAGAAGGTCTCAAAAGAGTAGGATTTGTTTAGTTTTATTTTCCACTAAACTCATTCATAATGAAGGAGAGGAGTTGTCTTACAACTTTATATTCACTTGCTGTTGACGCCACCAACCTACATCAAGAATTTCAGGATACAGCAGATCAGAAACTGCTGAAAAGTGGTCGCATAAACAGTAGATTTTCACAAAGAACTGTACACGATGCTGCACAGTTATAAAACTTAATGAGTTGAAAGGAAGCGCCTTATATTGAATGTGTAACGTCAATATCCAGATCTAGGGTCTGTGCAATTCTGAAGAAATAGTATTTCCAGCCGCCCCTATGTACACTAGGGTATGAACCGTGACCTCATGTGCCATAGAATAAAAAAGTAATGGGTCTTGGCGTAACAGTTCTGACTGTCGCCAAAATCTGAAAATGGTTCAAAGCTGAAAATTAGCAGATAAGTCAATAAGCAAAAAGGTGAGAGAATATAGACTACTACTTAATTGTGCTATAAAGCGTTGATATCTATAAGGCATATGGGGAGATGGTGCCTCAGGGACCTTTGTGGCCCCGTAGGATCAGGATCTTTTACTGTATTCCAGATTGATCGCCTGGCTGGCACCCTCATTGTACTGCGTTGTCCTCATGACCGCAGCGGTGGGGTGGCGCCTCTCAAAATTCAGGAAGCTGGGGCAGGATTCCTGAAGGTGTTTTATCAATTCTCATATGTGTGGTACTTCCTGATCAAATCTAGTTTTGGTGGAGTCAGGATGAGATTTCGTTCATGCTGGTTCAAGAGTTGATTGGTCTAGGCTCAATTTGGAAGCGGGAATTTCAGCTTTCTTATCATCTTGAATCCTAACTATACCCACTTCAAGATCCTGTTATAGGGTAGTATAGGGCCAGAAGAACTAGCCATGCATACGATTCACCACTGTCCCTGATTGACATTGGCAATGGAGTACTCAGAGTTCACCTTGTTAATGACCTTATAAAGCTCAGACCGTTGAACGTTGAGATTGTTATGTTGACCTCTGAGTCAATGGTGACAGAAGAGAATGAGGTCATCTATTTGAAGAACGGTTAAGGAGGATCGGCTACCATTAAATTGGGATGTCTCCTTCTCAGTGGTAGTGACAGTGCTTTGTGTGGCTAGGGCTTGAAGATTTGAAATTTCATTGGCTAAGGCCCTCATGGTTATATTGGAGTTCTCAGGAGCGGAAGTTTCAAAAAAGGCTGAATGCTATTTGGAGATGGGAGCTCGTCCATATATAGCTTCAAAGGGGGACATTATAATGACTTGTGGCAACTTATACTATAGGAAAGCAAAGCTCTGAGTAAATAATGATTCCAGTGAGCAGGGTCCGACGCGGCCATCTTCTGTAAAATATAGACAAGATACTGTTAGCGCGCTCTACCAAACTGTTAGTGGTTATGTTGTAGGGTGCGGCAAAACTTTGGTTAGTGCCAAAAAGTGAAGTAAGTTATTGAACTACATTCAAGTTGAAATCTAACCCATTGTCAAAAGTAAAGTTTGTGGTCGACCATGCTGGGTGGAAATGGATTGAATAAGGAAGAGAGCCTTGGATTTTGATTTGGAAGTGGGGACCAAAATCACTTTGACCTAATTGATTAGATGATCCATGGCTAGTATGATATATTTATGACCGTGCAGTCCAGTGAGAAGAAGGCCTATTACATCAACGCTAACAACATTTAAGGGTCTTATTGGGGCGACAACTGAGTGTTGATATTGAGGACTGGCCCACTTTTGGGTTTGCATGTCATAAAGGCCTCAAGGACCTCTTGGATGGTCTCTACCATTCAGTCCCAGTAACATTCAGACTTCACCATTTGTTAGTTTTCTTAACGGCCCCATGTCCCACAGTAGAATGGCCCTCTATAATAACATCAGTCTGGTAAGAGGGTCAGACATAAGAGAGCCACTTTTTAATGAACCTCTTATATAGTTTCTCATCTTTGATCTGAGTGTCACAGGTCATCTTTTGGGACTATCTTGGACTTCAGGAATTTCCAACTCCCAACATTTGGGTCAACCAAACAGATCATACATTCAGTCTTCCTTAGGGGACAAGGCAGCCAGTTTGGCATCCTGAAGAGGTCATTAGCATTTTGGTGGATAGCGCCTGCATGATGAACAATGGTGAAATCATAGCCCTGCAGTCTTAGGGCCCATCTGGTAAATTACCATCTGGATTCTTTATCTGCTGGAGCCACTGGAGCGAGGAATGATTGGTGATGATGGTAAAGTGGGTGCCATAGAGATAGGGAAAAAATGTTTGATTGCTAGCAAGACAGCCAGGCATTTCTGCTTGGTAACGCTTTGTAGTTCCATTCAGCCTTACTTAGAGTCTTGCTAAATTAGGCCACTAGTTGGTCAACCTGATTTATGTCATTCTGGATAGGTTGGCCTCGACGGCAACATTGCTCACGTCCATGAACAAGGAGAAGGGCTGGTCAAAAGGAGGGTGAACTATAATGGTTCTAGTGCAAAGCGCGGTCCACAACGCATTAAAAGCCTGTTCTTGTTCCGCTTACCATTAAAAAGGCACGTTCTTCTGCAGGAGGTAAAATATAATCTCAGCTAGATCAGTAAACGGAGAGATAAACTGATAATAATAAATCATCATTTCAGGTAATACCTGAATATCCCTTAGAGTCTGAGGGCGTGACATCTTTTTGATGACGTTAAATTTATCTGTATTGGCTGGATGCCATTATTTAAGAACTTGTGTCTCAGAAACTCCATCTCTGATTAGAAGAAGGAGCACTTTGAGGATTTGAGCTTTATTAGAGCCTTCCAAATCCAATTGAAAACTTCCCAAAGATGCTTGACATGTCATTAAAAGTTCATGAGAAGACATTGATGTCATCAAGGTAGACAAGGACACATGAAATATTCAAGCCTTAAAGTTTACGTCCATGGCGCGTTAAAATTGGCCAAAACGTTACAGAGGTCCTGGGTGCATCCTCTTGGGCTCAAATAGCCTTTTGTTGGCTATGAGCGCACATTAGGCTTGGTCTTTGGGGCGAGATCCACTTTCCAATATCTACTGGCAAGGTCCATGGCAAAAACTGCGATCCAGCGAGCAGTCAAAGTGAGTCAACAGTTTGAGGAAAAGGATAACTGTCCTTTTTAGTGATGGATTTGAGCTTTTAATAGTCCATCAACACCTGATAGTGTCATCCTTCCTCCAAACCAGCAGGAGGGGAGAGGACAAAGGGCTGCGCAAAGGCACTAAGAGTTTGGCTTTGAGCAGTTGTCTAAGCTCTACCACCGCATGAGCTTCTTCAACCTTACTCTTTCAAAAAGGTTGGGAATGGAAGGGAGAGCATCCCCAATCTTCACATGATGGAGGACCATATTCATTCATCCAGAGTCATAGGGCAAGGCCAAAAATAGATCTGAACACTCTGCTAATAATTTGTGAACTATCCACCGTTGGCCTTTAGTGAGATCCTTTCTGATAGTGGTGTTGACAAGGGCCGCTGATGGGTATCTCCAACTCAAAGTCACTTAGGCTTTCTGTTAAAATTCAGAGTTGAATAAACAATAAGCCCCAAATAGCTGTGGCAGATTATCTAAGATCTGTCAACTACAATTAATAATACAAATATTTGAGTGCCTTGAAATAAGGTGATACTGAACCAGAAAATATATTTCTTGAATTTCCTTTGATTAAGGAGATAAGGCAATGTAAATTCTTGACAAATATTTAATAGATCGCCTCAAACTAAGGCAATAGGGAATTTAAGAATATTAGACTCTGCTGAGGCCTCTCAGTTATGAGGATGAACCAATGAGAATAAAGTGGTAAAGGATATCCTAATCAAAAGGATTAGTATTGACTGAACTCTCTGATATATATAAGAAACTCCTTCTTTCTTCTCAGAGTAGCTTTTAAGCGAATTTAATTCAAGAAGCGTAAAAACAGCCTACTAGCCTATGATGACCTCCACGTTTACTCCCAATAACCTCAGATTCTCCACTGGCTGCTCCTATGTGGGGCAGCGGCAAAAAACCCACCCAGAGTTTTCTGTCCGGCAAAAAAACGTGCTCAGACTGGCTCATCCAGTCCCCCTAAATCATTGGGTTAGTTCATTCCGCCCAAGGATCTTGCCATCCACCTGGCATGTGCCCAGGCAGTGCCTCTCAGCCCACTAGTTCTCCCCTGATCCCAGCTGCATTTCAGCCTTTGGGTCAAATATAGGAAATTATTTCCATACGCCAAAAAGGCAATTATTGACTTGGACCAGGTGGTGATGCTGCCAGCCGGTTTAATTGATTTCCACCCTTATAAAGGGTATTTTGATCTAGGACTCACATGTGAAGCTGATGCCGCCACTGTGGCCACCATACCCCTGGTTTTCCAGGGCACCCCTATCCTCACAACATGCACCTGGCTCCCCACCAACACCACTATGGTGATTCAGTTTGCGGGGTTGCCCACTCACTTTCCTCAAGTGGTGCTCCATCAGGAGTTGGTGAATGTTTGGCAGCATACAGCTCCAATCTCATCCTTCAGTTTGTGGTCCCCAATGGGGCCACTCTCCTCACTGGGCCTTAGGCATTTTCCACAATTAGCCCAAATTTAAATAAATTGTGTTGTCAATTCCCTCATGCGCCGTCATTCCCTCTGCCCCCGACCACCCATTCTGGGACCACGTCAAGGGTGGTCAGACCATATGCTCATCCTGCTTTGAGTTGGACCACTCAAAGTGCAAATGCCTCTCTCTCAATGCTTCCACCGGACCTGCGCTGTCTCCATCTGGACCCCACTTGGCCACACCCCACAGCATTCTAGTTTAGGGTTTTTCTTACCCCCTTCCCCAAAGCCTGCTGCCACTATGAAGCCAGCAACGGCCAATCAGCCCCCTCTCAGTCCAGTGCCACATGCACCTCAACCAATCAAGAGACAGCTTGGACAACAGTTCATTCCCACTCTATTCTATAATCAAAAGACAAAGCTATATATTCACCAACCCCAATTTCTGGTATGACTTGAATCCATGGACTTCATTGGATGAAACCAATGAATTTGGCAATATAATTGAAGAATTAAATACCCAAATTGAAGAATTTATACAGGTACAGCGCCCCATTCAGAGCCCTCGGCATTTTTATGCACCCCATCTGAACGCCTCTGCGTTCCACTCTGAACACCAGCTCATGGTCACTGCAGCTGAAAAAGCAGATAACAATGACATCCCTGAGGTAAACAATTCATCAGTAGCGATTCTTGCCAAGGGTATCCCTTTCCATTATTGCTTTGACCATAGCCCAACAAGGCAAACGAGACATCCTAAACTTACACAAATAAACAAATGCCGCCATCCAGAAATTTTCTATCGCTTCACAGGCCAATACAAAAACCACCCATGCCACCGCAGCTTTAGTTATCCCAGCTTCCTTCTATCTGCCTTCATGCAAAAAACTTCTTTTCCAAATACCTAGGGATTATTTATGATGCAGGTAATTTTGATGCCCAGCCAACCATCATCCAACTCACTCCCAATGTCGCTGATCACCCCACACCATTGCTATCCACCCTGGCCCACACTCTTGCCTTTGATATGGAATCTGATGCTGAGGATGTGCCACCTGATCCCCCTTCCCATTCCACCATGGAGGGTTGAGTGACTCATTGCTGTCCCACCTGCTTGGTAGTTTTTGTTTTGGTTGCGCTTCACCTGCTCTTTTTGGGCGGTCAATCGTTCTCTTTGAGTATTCTGTTCGTTTGTTTTTCCTTTTTAGCTCTTTGTGCTTTGGTAATTTCTGTCCCCAGGTTAGCATACCTCAAATATATTAAATGAACTCGCTGATATATAAGCGAGATGAGAAGATTAGAGGGAGGAGGATTGTTGGTAGTAAGTAGGAAGCAGAGTAGGACGAGTCTGCTAATAAAATATTAAACTAAATAAAGTGGAAGGTTGGAGCTATTTGCTTTATATTTATTATTTTCTTTAAGTTTGTCTCAAGGACTGGCAATATCTATATTGACTGTCAGTTGCTTAGTGTGTGTTACCCTGTGCAACTCCTATGGCTCATCTCAAATATATCACTTAAATTATAACAGTGGTGCTCACTACAGAAAGTCTGCTGGTGGACGATCAAGTAGTTGGAGGACAGGTTAAGTGGTGGTGAGAGTCACTGGTTTAAACCTGGCATTCCTTGTAGGGGCGCTGGGGTGTTATTGGCCCACCATCTGGGTGGGTCTCACTGGAGGAATACCATCTGGTTAAGTGGGGGGGAATGTCAGACAATTTCCTGATGCATTTCTCCTGATATTATCAGAATTAGGGGGGTCGATTAGTCTGATGTGATTGCCAGCTAATCGCCTAGTTTAATAATGTTTTAATGCTATATCTGCTAATTGGTGCTCCCCATTTGGGTGGGTTGAGCTCTTTTGAAGTTCAGGTATTATTCTTAATTTTAATTTTATTTGAAGGTCAACACTGGTGACTAATAAAAACCTCTATTTCCACTTGGTGTAACTTTCTGAGCAATTTTTACAGCTAATAAAAAGTAAAACCTAATCACCCGCCATAGTTTCGCTCTGCTGTCATTGGATTCCCCGCAGGATGCCCCAGTGTGGGGCAGCGGCGAAACTCCACCCGTCGTTATCCATCTGACAGGTAAACATGCTTAAACTGGCTCGCCCAGTCATTCCAAACCCATGAGACGATTTGTTCCTCCCAAGGATCTCAATGCCCACCTCGCGTGATCAAAATGGTGCCTCATTGCCCCCTGGTGCACCCTTAGAGCAACATGCTCTTCAGCCTTAAGGTCAAATATGGGAAACTTTTCCCATATAATGACTAAGCCATTATTGAAATAGCTCAGAGGTGATGACACCATCCTGCTTTATTGACTTCTGCCCCTATAAGGGGTATTTCAAACTCAGCTTCACTTGTGAAGCCAATTCTGCCACTGGGGCAATTTGCCCCTGGTCTTCCAGGATACACCTCTCCCAATAACATGCACCTGGCTCCCAGTGGACACCACCTTGGTGGTTCAGTTTGCTGGTTTGCCTACCCACCTTCCCCCGAGGTGCTCCACCAGGAGCTGATGGAAGGTTTGGCAGCCTATGGCTCCAACCCCATCTTGCAATTTGTGGTCCCAAATGGGGCCACATGCCTCTCTGGGCCTTGGGCATATGCCACAATCATCCCTGAAATGAACAAAATTGCCTCATCAATTCCCCTAATGCTGCTATTCAATCTGCCCCTGACCATCCATTCTGGGCCCGCGTTGAGGGCGGACAGACAATTTGTCCATCCTGTTTTGAGTTAGACCACTTGAAACACAAGTGCCCATATTTAGCAGCTTCCAAAGATGCTGATAGTTTGTCCGATAACCACCAATATGCTGCCCACCCCATTCCAATTCTGGATCGGGTTACAATCCTACCTCCCCCTCCCCAAAGCCTGTTGCTGCAGATGCACCTGCAACCACCAATCAGCCTCCATTATTCCTCAGTGCCACGCATGAATCTTCCAATCAAGCACATGATTGGACCCCAGTCTGATCCCATGCAACATCCAATAAATCAAACAATCTTCAACCATACGCTGATTCCCCAATTCAATTTTTCCAGACCCATGGGAGTTTTTGGATGAAGTTGATGAATCAGGTAATATCATCGATGAACCATCACTGCAAGTTGACTGGTTCTGGAATGAAAAAATGGGATGCAGAATTCCCCCTCGTTTATATGCCCCAAAGCCAAACGCAGAACCATTCCACAGCGACCACCAGCTTGCAGTAGAAGCAGCTGCCACACCAGATTGATGTCCCCTCTGCAAAGCCGCCGCTAGATCAGTGGCAGCGCTCAAAGGAAGAATTCCACCTCCTGTTATCCCCAAAAAACCTTACTCCAAAAATTAAGATTAACATAAAACAACTTCACAAAAATGTCACCAAAGCTATCCAGAACGTGGTAACTTTAGCACAAAATCCAAAAGCTAAGATCACCCAAACCAACATGGCAACATCTTTTAAATTACCGGATGTCCAAATTAAAGCTGAAAAAGCTTTAGCTGAATATATTACTGCCATTTTTATGGTTGGCAATTACTTGGAAGTATCAATCATCCGAAATATCAAACCACATACCGCCAATGCCCCAATGCCCTTGCTATCTGCCTTGACATGCACCCTACTCTGGGGAGAGATAGCTACTGCTGAAGATGATCCCCCTGATCCCCCTCCCCTTCCGCCATGGAGGGATAAGCAGTTTCTGCTTCCCAACTGGTTGGTTGTTTTGTTCAGTATGATTCATTCAATCATTCATTTGAGCGTTTTGTTTGAATCAATCAGTTACATTATTTTTAGTTTAAGTTTTTAGTTCGATAATTTCTGTCTTCTGGTCAGTTTACCTCGGTTATATAAACACTGGTGACTAATGTAAGGATGGTGACCAATTAATTGCTAATAGTTTGGGTTTGGCGGAATCCTAGTTCAACGCCAATTATCAATCACTGGCCCACAGTGGGATTTTCTAGTGAAAAACTGAGTTTTTTAATATTAAAAATATGATGATGATTTCACTGCTTCAAACCTGTGTACCAGCAACTAATGCTGAGGGTGCTCAATTATGTTTATAATAGAAATTTATGTATGATTGACTGGAAAATCGTGCTTAAGGTGTTTCAACATAATATTTGGTGTTTGGGATGAATGGATTAGGAGGTTACAGATATTGTGGACAACTGACAATTGAATGAGGTTCCAGCTTGGATGGCTAATGGGCTATGAATAGGAGCATCATCCTAAGTAGAAATAGTCATTATTCCCTCCTAATAAAGATATCTCTTTATACCATCTTTTTTGTTGTTAGTAGTTAGTCGCTAGATTAGGGAAGATGAGACTGGAGATCCCTGAGGCAGGTGTGGTGATGCGGCTGAAGTGGCTGACACTGCCAGCTATCATGCCTCAGCCTTACAAGAAACCCCCAATGGGAACCTGGCCAACCAGCCATCAATGATGAGGGGCTGATGGCTGTCAGCCTTGAGTGTGGTGCAGCGTGGTAGTGCCATAGCCACCCAAGATGGAGCAATGACTCGCCAGGGCACACCTGAGAGGAGCTGGCCATTGGTTATGAGGGAGAAAGAGCAAGGGTTCAGGCCTCCCAGGAAGGGGGCTGAGGACCACTGGTGCACTCTTAAAAATGGTCATTGTTCCAAGGCGAAGTTGTTGGTTTGCTGAGTTTTTGGGTTAAAGTGGACTGGTAGTGGGTTGGTATACTTTATAGGCGAAAAATCAAGGGCCAATCAGCTCCAGACTGTTTAGCTAAGCACTAATGGAGCCCACTGTTGCCAAAAAACAATTTTCTGACACTCCCAAAACTACAGACATCGTCAATAGCCTCCACTGGATGGAGGCGGACATAGATGGTTGGACTTTGGGCCAACTACCTTGAGTTTGATGGTAAGGGGTAGCAACAGCTCAGATATAGATCTGGCATAAGCTGGGTTAAGAATATCCAAGCAGGTGAGAACCTCCTTGATGGACGGGTCGTCTAGGCCTCAAACTTTCAGAAGGTATCTGGAGGGGACATGGACGTGGATCCAGGTGTCAGAAATGACTTGGGACTTCGGAGGTGTAGTGATTGTCCTAGGTAAGTAGATTGGCATGCCTTCTTGTCCATCAACAGCGAATGTGGGCAGCTCAGCCCAAAAGCCCCTTATGTGATATTTGAGCTAAACAATCTTTGCCCTCACTCTCTAGTAGGCAATCTTAAGCCTTGACTTCCATCTTAAAGTAACAGGAAGTTTTGAAGATAAGGGGGGCCCAATGCCTAACAGAGATAAATATCCACCATCACAATGTACTACTTCTGAGTTGCCTTAAAGAAACTGAGTTCCACGAAGTTAGTCATAGCTGGGGTTGTCCAGCGCAATGGTGGGGGTATTCATGGTGAGCTTCCCAAATCGGATAGGTAGGGGCATGATAAGCCCCTATAGATTGATAACATTGCAGGCCAGCCGTGCTGTACACCATATAGTGTGGCAAGTATGGGGCAATCTTAATATGCTTCATTAGTTTAGTTGATATAAAGTTCATGGGTTAATTACTGGTGATCATGGCGAGAACAGGAATCTTGTGAACTTAAAAGAAATGTGGGTAACCAGACTTCTGAACTCGGGAGGTGTGTGAGAAACATGTATCAGACATTTACAAGTCACATGTATAAAAAGTGTGGTTCTGAGTTAAATGATGAAAAATCAGCCAAAAGACCCTGGTCAATTCCTTTGGGACCCCTCTAATTGTGGTAACCCTTTTACTAGTACTTCTCAGGCAAATAACATGAGTTTGAGTAGTTGAATTGTGTCAACTATGTGTCAAATTCAGGGGAGCTCATTAAAGGCTCCTCCCCAGGCCATGTCTAAATTAATGCAATTTACCTCATGGAGAACGGCCCCTTTTATAGGGTTAAAGAGGTCCAGCAAGGTGAAATTTTTCTCGCCTTATGAATGGTCAAATATATATAGAATGCCTGCCTCACAGGCTCATCTTCCTGGCTGTCACTTCACCATCCGCCCTCACACTGAAGTGAGGCAAGTTTCAAAAATTCAAAAGGTCAACTGGCCTTATTACATAATTCAGATGCACATAGCTTATAATTAATTTTTTATCTAACTCACTTTGAGCCTCAAGACAATTTGAATACTAAACACCCTAATATCAAGAGGATCACTCTTAAGCTCCGTTACAGAACTAATAAAAACATATAAAAAGTAATATTTTATTTTTTAGTTGAATTTTATTTATTTTTATTATGAAGTTGGTGATAACCCCCTATTATTCAACCTGTAGTAGAAAACCAACTTTTCCTGCACATAATTGTTAGAATCAGGTGTGAAAAACGCACCAGCGAGCAAAATAACCCTGAAATCCAACAAGTGGTGCTCACTAAAGGGGTAGTACACCACAAGGCAACTATTAACAGTGGAGGTTGTAGGGGGTGGAAGGCGAGTCAGTAAGGGCATATGGCTACTAACCTGAAGGTTGTGGGTTCAATTCCCACCCTTCACACATCGATCGGGGTGTCAGCCAAAGGAAGCTATTGGCGGTTAGTAGGTCTAATAACACAAAAACCTTACCCATGACGTAACCAGAAAAATTTGAGTCCTGATCCGGAGGTAGAAAAACTTTCTTCAATGGAGTTGACCCTGTTCAGGTTTCATGTCATTTCTTTCTTTTGGTGATGTCTGTCCCCTGGTCGGCTTGCCTCAGTTAAATAAAAAACAATGGAGGTCGTTGGGGCGAATAACCCTCACAACCTCCCCACAGCTTCTGATCCCTGGCTAGATGCTTTAGCCCAGTAGCTAGCCAGTGCACTGTCTCAACTTGAAACACTTGAACAGCGCGTTTGTCAAGCCTACATGAGGCTGCACCCATTATCTCCAAACCCCCTTTTAGAGACAAATTCACCCCAGGTGAGGGTAGCATTATTTCATTCCTCTTTGTCTATGAGGCAGTTATGGATGGGACTACTAATTCCCAAAAACTAAAGCATATCCTCTCCTGCCTCAGCCGATCTTCAAAAAGAGGTGATGGTACCCTATATGGCCATCCTTAAAACCTGGGCAGAGGTAAAAAGCGCGCTATTGAGGAATTTGGATCCACGAAGAGCTTTGATAGGAAGAAATAGGCGTTTATATGCCTAAGTCTACTGGAGGGGAAATCAGTTGCCAGATTAGTTGATTGTATTTACAGTGCTGTTCAGCCTCTCCTGCTCACCAAAATGCTACCTCTGTATGACGCTGTTACTGCCATCCTAACTGGTTTGACTTTTCAAAACTCTTTAGAACGGCATATCATCTCTGTCAAGAATCATTTTAGGAATGTCCATGACATAAAAGAGGCTCTATTAGAGTTTGTAGATTTCCATAATGCTGAGACTGCTCAAGGGGTATAGGAATCCCACTGCTTCTTGCTCACTGGTGCTTAATGCCTACTGGATTCCACAAATTTTATAACTAAAATTAAATACAAAGCACTAATAAAAGTTGGATTTTTAAAAATTTTATTAATAATGTGATAAAAAGTGAAAAATGACCCCTTTCAAAATCCAACCATTCAGTATTTAAAGTATTTTGAGGGTCAAGGGGAATTTGAGGATATGTTTGGAATAGCTTTGCCTAGTCTAAATTAGGTATTATGAGGAATAACATATCAAAACTTGGGAAATTGCTTCAGGTTAGCAGAACAATGGAAGGGGAATTCTGATTGGCCAAAATGTACCCATGAGGTAACAATTTTATGAGCTTGAGCCAATCCCCATTTGAGAAATTTCTTTCACCTTGGGGACCCCCACCAATCCTATAAAAGGGGGGTCCCCACATAGGTGCACTAAGGACTTGGTAGTGGAGGGGGGAGTACCTTCTGATGGTCACCCTATGGTCCATTGGGTGGACAGAGTAATCTGACCGTTCAATTTTACGTTGATTGCCCATGTAGGTTGCAAAATGGTGTTAACCCAATTAACAGGGTTCCACTGAGAATTGGCCAAGGTCTTTTGGCCAATTTCCTTGATATCTTCATTTTTATCATTATTAAATTTTCTCTTATTATCATCGCAAAATTGCAAATGGCTGATATTTCCATTTTTATAGCTGAATTAGACCCAAAACATTCTTATTTTTAGCTGTGAGGGCAAATGTCCGACAAGGGGCTGAGTTGCACCCTCAATTATAAATTATTGAGGAAAACCCAACCATATACCAAAGGAAAGAGTATATGATGACCATCCCAAATCCTGTTTCCACGATGCAACCCAAAACAGATAATGCCCCTTCATTTGATTTTAGCCTAAGGGCTCCTTCTATGACTGGGCAGCGGTACTCTCCATCTACTGTGCCAAAAGGGTGCCCTGTATATCTGGTTGACCATGTGTCTCACGTTACACCCTCCCATTAGAGGCTTTCTGCCACAGCTTAGTTGTCACGCCTCTCTGCTATGCAATCTGTTCCCCTCCCGCTTTCTGTAGCTTGAAAATCGCCTCTATGGGGCAAACCAAGCCATTTAACAAAAAGCTTATGCCAAAGGCCGTTAAAGTTAAAACATCTGTTCCCATGATCAAGGTGGTAGCAGAACTTCCTTCAGTCATCCCCTGCCTTAAGGAAGGGCTAGCCAATCAAGGGTGTCAATTAACGATCACTGACTTGCCAAAGATCACCCTCTCACCTAAAGCCCCTTTAAGTGCATAGACAACCCCTCTGATGATGAATCTGAAGGGGGTAGTGATGACGCTGGATATTATGTCCTGGGAGCCCCAATGGAAGTGTAGATACTGGATAGGATGAGGCCTGAAAGAATAGATATGGTTATGATACAATGACGAACCTATCTCCTACAGTTGTTAGGTGTTCAGAGGTGATTGATACCGCCAATGATGCTGACCAGCTTGTTGGTACAGTGATCCAATATACCCATCAGGTTCATACCCTTCAATCTATTAAAGCTAAAACCCTGCAATGTCTCAACGCATTGCCTCCTTTCTCCATTTGAAAGAAATTTTTTCCCTCCCCTCTACTTTTGATAGCACTATAACCAAGGTATAGGTTATAATCAATAAGGTGCGACTTCTATCCATCCTTGATATGGGTGCTCCCATCAAGGTGGTTTCTTCAAAGCTCATCATTAAAAATAAGTTTGCGCCTAAACTGGACTATTCCCATGACTTTGGAACTGCAGGTCCCAACAAATATTGAGTTAATGTAGCCTACTCTTATCTACCCATGCGTTTTGGAAAGCACCTTCTGTCTGTCCACACTGTGGCAATGGAAAATAATTGCACATAACCTGCTCATTGGCACTCAATTCATGATTAAGTAGACAGAATTATTAACATGAAACAGTAATTCTAACCCTTCTCAATTATGAAAATCTCTAGTCTTTACAGACAATGATCCTAAGAAGAAAAAATACTCATAATTAGTTGAATAACCTTCTTCCGCCCTCATTATTACTTATACCATCTCTGGCAGAAACATAAAAAAGCTTCCTGAGTCCATGGATGCTGCAGAGGGCCTTCCTTTATATGCGTCAGAGGAGTTATTTGTCAAGGCGGGTGAACAAGAGGTGATAGACACCAATATTACTGTGAAGATCTCCACAATTGCCTACTGCACTTAACAATTATTGATGAAATAAGTTTTTGGAGCCTTAGGCGTTTCTGGGTATCTTAGATCCTGCCTATTAGTGACCCATCAATCTTCTATTGGGGATCTTATTAACAAGAATATGGTCATAAATAAGCATCAGGAGGTTGAAAAAGCCCTTTTGATTCCAATGGAGGACATCTAATAAGTCTATTATATTGGGCCTATGTTAGATATGGGACTACCTACTGATCAATTAATATGCTTTGCCCCACGTTCAAATTTCCTGAGGATCTAATCTCCGCCAAGATTAATAAAGTTCATTCTTTACTGGAGTCTTATAGCGAATCTTCTCCAAATTTGATACTGATTATGGACATATGAAGGGTTGGACTCATATCATTGAAGTTAGTGATGCTTGGCCTATTTAATCTAGGTCTTATTGGTAATCTAAGGTTGAGGAGCTCCAAATGAGGACTAAATTGAAACAGTTGCTGGATGCGGGGCTGCTGGTGCCTTCTCAAAGCCCTTAAATATCCCCTCTTCTACCAATAAAGAAGAAAAATGGAGGTCACTAGGTAGTTATGGACTACCACAAATTGAACAGCCTCACAAAGAAGGATAGCTATCCTATCCCCCACATTAATGATGCCATAGCACAACTCCTGCTCAAACTACTTTTCCGCCATTCTATTGGCTAGACGTTATTGTCAAATTGGCCTTTCTCCCCAAGGTTAGGAGAAATGTGCTCTTATTTGCAGTGAGGGTGTAAGTTCTGGGGGAACGTCCTCTGGCTGTTGATTGGGCCATCTTCCCATTCCCGAGTAAAAAGACACCAAAGAGGATGGCGATACCCCTCATTACTCAGGGCGTTCTCAATCATGTAGTAGATGAGCGATGGGTAACAGCCCTTCCACTTTGGATCCCACCCCCAGTACCCACGCTCACCTCGGCTGAACTGTTATGAGGAATTAACGAAATTTGTGCTAAAAATGCTGAATTGAAATTAGCTGGATCAAATTTGAGTGGCAACCTGGCTGATGGCCAAAACTCAAATGGTCAATTAGGCATAAAGACTGAGGTATTGGCCAGACTACCTGACAGCTCCAATTTGATCAATAAGCTGACAGAGTTAACATCAGGTGCCATTGATGAGGGTTTGAAGCCCTCTTATAGTAATTCAGGCGTTGCGCCTGATGTGATGCCATTGACCAAATAAATGGTTCAGCGACCAAGCGTGGGCAGGTTAGGCGTCTCAAACCTGTTCCAAACCAAATGGACCCGCCCCTATGTGGGGTGGCCTTGGGGGATTTCCGTCACTCATTGGGCCAAACGCCATCATGCCAACCTTTGGAAATGTAACTTTGTTCCAATTTGGATATTTGAGGTCAAACCGATAGCAACTCCATCCACCACCAAATTTTGCAATGTCAGTTCTCATGTAACAAAACCCCATTCCCAAACAATTCGCCAATTAGGTTGATATTGCGGGACCCAATCCCAGCTTCACCACTACCCCAATCAACCACTACTTAATCAGTTGCATCGCACTGAGAAAATTGTTGGTTAATTTTTCTTTCCTAAATTCCTATTAAAAATCCTTTTCCCAGAAAATAGTTTTTTTCATGTTGAAAATTAAGCTGCCTTATCCGCTGACATTCTCATACCCCTTAGGGTTAACGGCCATGTGCATCTGGTACTTTATTTTGTGCCTATATGAAATTCTGGCTTACCGGCAGATATTAGTGGAAACCCTTTCTGGTTCCATATTCGTCATATTAGCAGCAGTGCCCTAGGCATTCTAGCTTGCTGTTCAGATGCTCTGGCACCCAAGCTGGCAGGTCAGTCTAATTCTCACTTGCTGTTTGCCTAACAGAGGGTCTATTTCAACCTACCCAACTACCACAAGGGTTGTGCAACGCGCTCACCACTTTCCAGCGATCAATGGATCATATCTTGTAGGATATAAAATTAAGCTGCGTCATCATCTATCTTGATGATATCAAGGTGTTTTCCAAGACTTTTATTGAGCATATTACCCACAAAAAAAGTGTTCCAACACATGCGTGCTATAAAAATTAGATAGAAGCCATCAAAATGCACATTTTTCCAGTAAAAGATGGATTTCCTTTGACACGCCATCATGCAAGATGGGATTCAACCTTTACAATATAAGATACAGCTATATCCAAGATGCAGGTGTCCAAAACCCTCCACAACATCTAGCTATTCTTGGGCATGATGGGATATTACCATCAATTCATCCCCAAGTTTGGCAGCTCAGTGAGCTTCTCGTCCACTCTTGGTTAAGAACAATCCATTTCATTGGAGTGAGAAACAAAAGGCCGCGTTTGAAACCCTGAAGGAGTTATTTCTACAACGGCCAATCCCTTGCCACCCTGACTATGGTAAGCCCTTTATGCTATTCACAGATGCCTCTGATTACATCGTTGGATCTATCATAGCACAGATGTATGAGCATGGGGTTGATCGTCCTGTTTCCTATTACAACAAGATGCTCTAAAAAGCTGAACTCAACTACAGCGTCTCTGAGAAGGATTGCTTGGATGTCCTGCACGCTGTGAAAAACTACCAGCCCTTCTTATATGGGACTTCCCTTCAAAGTGAATACTGACCACGCATCCTTAAAGTGGTTTACAAATTAGAAGAAACCCACGGGACAGTTGTCTCGCTGGGCTATGTAGCGCCAGCATTATGACATAGAAATTTGGCAATGGGTGGGAACTATCCATATGAATGTCTATGGGTTATGCGGCTGCCTGCCCTTCATTTAAATAACAGTGAAGCTGAGAGGTCACATTATCGCCTGATGACTCCTGATGCATGGGGTGATGAGTATGAACCTGTATAAAAATTCTATCATGGCACTTCCACAACACCAAGGTGTAAAGTAGGAAGCTATACAAGAAAGTAGTGGTAAACTGGTTGCCCTATCTCCGGCCATCCAAGAGAGTACTGGTCATTTTGGAGTCCCATTCTACTTTAGCGCATAGTGGGGTACAGAAGACAAATGAATGGGTTAAAGAGCTCTATTATTGGGAGGGCATAATGGAGACCATAATAGAGGTCCTGGATGCCTGTCTGACCTGAAAAACAATCCAGCTTCAAGACCCGTTATCAATACTAAATCACTACGCCTCAACAACCCTTCCACACCATAAGTTTAGATGTGGTTGGACCTCTACCTCAGACGACTGGGGAAATTATAATATATCTGGTCAGAAGTAATCATTTTACCAAATGGGTTGAAGCTGTGGCTCTCCCTGATTATACACCCAAGGCCATAACCACATTCCTCCATCAGAATATTTTGCTTGATACGTTTGCCCCCAGGTTCTTCTCAGTGATAATGGAAATATTCACCTCCAGAGAGGTGAAGATCCTCGCTACTACCATGGACATTCGATAGTCTTTTTGCCCCATATAACCCTTAACCAATGGTACCATAGAGAGCAAATGGGACCCTGATTTTTATACTACGAAAAATGGCCACTTCATACCCCCTTCACTGGATCAGTACTTACTTAGTGCCCTCATGGCCTACCGTATCAGTTAACATAGAATACTTAATATTTTTCCTTTCCATGTGTTTTATAAACAGGAACCGGGGTGATACCATTTTTAGAAAAAGACATTTTCACTGATAGGACTGACCCTGAACAAGCCATGAATAAGTTGGCCCAGCACATCAGTTACATTCAGAGGCTATGACTAATTTGGCTAAAACTTTCACAAAAGAGGGTCAAGCCGCTATAATCTCTGGCCCCCTCTTCCTTCCAAGTATCTGACATGGTGCTTTACTACCACAATTTTAACACCCTAAAAGGGAGAGACTCGTGACAATTTGAAAATGACCTTTTTTAATCACTTACAAGTGAGAGAAAAAGTACTCTATCAAATACCATGCTACAGGAGTTACTATCAACTGAGTTCATGGCCAATTCTTGCAGCCTTATTGTCCCCAAATATTATTGAAGGGGTGATGTCAGGCTTTTATAAGTCTGATGTATAAAAAAGGGTGGTTTGGAGGTGAATGATGAAAAGATCGGCCAAAAGACCCTGGTCAATTCTCTGTGGAACCCCTCTAATTGGGGTAAACCTTTTACTAGTACTTCTAGGGAAAATGCCACAAGTTTGGGTAGTCAAATTGCGCTGACTATGTGGCGAATTCAGGGGAGTTCATTGGAGGCTCCTCCCAGCCACGTCTATTTAGTATAATCTACCCTGCGGAGAACGCCCCTTTTATAGTGTCAGAGGAGGTCCAGCAAGTGAAAATATTTTCTTCCGCTTTCTGATTGGTCTGAATATATATAAAATGCCTGTCTGACAGTTTCATCTTCCCGTCTGTCACTTCACCATCTACCCTCATATTGAACTGAGGCAAGTCTCAACCAATCCAATAGGTCAACTGGCCATATTACCTAATTTGGATGTGCATAGCTTATAATAAATTTCTCGCAAACTCACTTCAACTCCTGAGACAATTTAAATACTAAGCATCTGATATCAAGAGGTTTTGCTTCTTGACACCATTGTCACAACTAATGGAAACCTATAAAAATTATCTCTATTATAGTTAAAGTTTAATATATTTATTTTGACTTTTCTTTCTCATTGCAATCACTAATTGCAACTGATTCAATTTAAGACTATATAAGTCTGGTAATCTCTTTGAGGAGATTAGTATGCACCCAATGTCAGGTGATAGTTGAGCTAGTAAAGTAAAAGGCACAGGATTGGTCTTCACACCTTCCAAAGTTAGGGAACGCCCTGTTGACAAAGGTGGCCATGACAAAACTAAGAAAGTGGTGTGATTATCTTGCCATAGATTTTATCTTACTAAACTAAATGCAACCAGTACATCAAAGCTCCCCATTTCCAGCCCATGTCACTAGTGGAGCACAGGATTTGAAATTTTTTGGATACTAATTCGATGTCACTGTGTGAAATGTTCTGTGGTGATGCACACAATCACTTTATATTTGTCGTGTATGTAGCACCACATTCTATGACCTGGGGTTGACTAGACCTTTGGCTTGAAACCAAGCAAGCAGCAGACGAAGCTTCACAGGTGAGTGTAATGGTAGATCTCCCAGATGTTCAATGGGTAGTCAAAACGAAGTGCACTCGTTGGACCAAGTCAAACCAAATTTTTAAATTTAAATTTATTGAAATTTGTTGCGGGGAAGGCCAACCATGGGACGGACACTTCCGAATATGACTCAGGAAAGACAAACTTAGTACCAGGGGAGGCACCCCAGAGAAGCGATGCTATCTCTTGTTGCCAGCGGGAACGCCACTTATGGGGAGGGTGAGGGGACGTGTGAAGGGGCCGTAGCCACTATTGAGCACGTGTGGAGGAAGGGGTCTGATTTGATGAACCAGACTGGGAACTAGGAGGAGACCAGCTGTCAGCGACGCGGTGGGAGGTATCCAAACATCCATGCTTGGAAGTGGTCCACCAAATGAGACCGGAATCTGTGGACAGTTTCTGGGAGGGTGGGGGTGGAGCCTGCGATGGCATCTAAGACAATCGTGTGGATGGTCCACATGGCGATTGCAACCACCAGAGCACAGAGGGAGGGTGGAAGGGAGGAGGCCATTGATAGAGCAAACATATCTCATGACAGACTAAAGAGATGCGTTTGATCCTGGCCCAGCAGACGTTGAACTTTGTTCCATATTACTTTAGAGGTAGGGCACTTCACCAGGCGGTAGAACAGCGTTCCATACTGGCCACACACGACACAGGATGAGTGTAAAGCGTTAGAGCGCTCAGCTGTATGATACACCCGCCTCAGGCAGAGCCACACATGGGAGCGGACTTGAGGCTGCAACAGAGGATGGTGTGTGTATTTCCAGATAGACTTTTGGGTCTCAGTGGAATAAGGGATGTCCATCATGTCCATGTAGTCCACCCTGGATAGGACATGGGGCCGAATGGGGATCACACCATCATGGATGGGTAGCCCCTGTACCTCTTGTGTGAACTGAGAATAGGGGCGGCCTCTTTGGGTTGTATGTCCACTAATGCGAATTCTCCACTCTGCGCTTTGCATGGAGAGTAGGATTCGTTTGTAGTGGGTTTTAGTCCCGTGAGGACCTGTGGCCGATGTGTGTGATGCGAGGTATTTCATCAGGGAGTGGGGGTTTGATGGATTGTTGAGGCCCAAGGCTTGGGAAAAGTTGGAGTGGGCCACGCAGGACCAGTGTTGGGATGGGAGTGTAGGAGCGGTGACGGCCGCGATCCAGGTGCCCAGGATCTTGGCAGCATGGGCTTTGAAGTCAAGCAGGCCCATGCCACCTTGATGATGAGGGCCAAACATGACCTCTAGCCATACTGGTGGAGGACGGCCCGACCAAAGCCATCCTTGCAGCAAGGCATACAGGGATTTGAAGAAGCTTGGGGAGAAGGGGATGGCGTGGGCTCCGAACCAGACTTTGGATAGGATCATAGAGTTGGCTAAAACAACCCTGCCAGTGAGGGTAGTAGGGTGGGCTCTGAGAGAGGCGATTTGCTTCGTCACGTTATCCAGAATATGGCACTCTGTTACTGCTGACACATATCCGCCTGCCTCCATCCACACGCCCAGATGGCGCACCAGTCCTATATTAGGACGTGGCATGAAGGGGAGCACCAGTGGAGTGGTGTGTGTTGAGTTAGTAAGGCGTGGGCGTGGGCGAGCAGATGGGCCAGGTTGAGAACTAATTGCGGGGCCCAGCAGTTCTGAAACTGACCAAGGAGGATGATTTCGGTTTTGGAGGCGTTCAGTGTTGCGTTGCTTACCCAGGAATATTCCTGGATGAGGGCTTTAAGCGTGCGTGCAAATTTACTATTAGACACCCCCACCACGCAGTCATCTGCAAATGCCATCATCTTGACTGGGGATTGGCCTGGCACATGGACCCCAGTGAGTTGGGCATTCACATTTCGCAGTAGTGGGTCAAGGCTGAAATTGTATAAGAGTGGGCTGAGGGGGTCCCCTTGTCGCAAGCCCCTTTGAGGGCAGACTACTTCCGTTAGGAAGCCTGGGCCACGCACTGCCATTGTTGCAGATTCTGTGAGCAGCATCACCCAGTTGATGAAACGGGGGGTAGGCGGAATTGATGGAGGCAGGCCATTAGGTATTCCCACTTTACTCTATCATAGGCCTTTTGTTGGTCCAAGAATACAAGTGCCCCAGAGGCTGTGGACTGACATACATTAGCCACAGAGTGCACGTTTTCCCAAATTGACCCTCTGGGGATGAAACCGAATTGTTCTGGGGAGATGGTGGCAGATGCGACAGTCCCTAAACGGTTAGCCATGATTTTTGTTAAAATTTTGGTGTCTGTGTTTGTTAGAGAAATGGGGCACCAGTTGGCTAAGTTAAGCTTATCCCCTTTCTTGTAGAGTGTGACAGTAAAGGCCTCATGTCCTCCTGGTAGGAGGCGCGTTTCCAACAGGCTTTGGTTAAGTGAGGCAAGCAGAAGTGGGGATATATATTTGAAATATTTTTTGTAGAACTCATATGGAATGCCATCTGGGCCTGGGCATTTTCAGTTTGGTGCACCGCGAATGGCTGTCCATAATTCTTTCAGAGTAATTAAATTCATTATTTCCGTGTATCAGAAAATGGTGCAGATATGAGCTCAGGTGAGAAATTCTGCCACTTTGGCCAGCTGAATTGGTTCAGCTTGGTATAACTCGGAGTAATATTTTTGCATTTTGATTGCCACTTCAGCCGTTGTATCCGCAATGGAATTATCCAATCTTTGCACCTGTGTGCAGGCCACGCTCTGGCATGGTGCGAAAATTTTTTTAAAGAAATATGCGGTGCACTTGTCATCTTTAGTGATGCATGTGGCCCTGTATTGGACACAATCCCAAAGTCTGTGTTGCCTTTCGAGTGCATTGAGGTGGGCAGCTGCCTCTGCCCACTTCCGGCCCCATGCAGGGCTGTATCCTGTAGCTGGAATGTTGGACTCCAAGTGGGTCAATTCTGCCAGTGCACTTGATATAACCGCCGATGTGGCTTATGAGTGTCTGGAGGAGAGATGGCGATAGTGGCGGATGGTGTCCTCTTTGAAAGTTGCCCATGTGGAAATGGGGTCCGCGCAAAACGGTGCAACAAACAATTTTGCCAAAGTTGCCTCTTCCACCCATGTGGAAAATCCTGGTGACGCGAGCTCGGGGGGGCGTATTTTGCACCAATGTGGGGCCTTAGCAACTGTGACTGGTAGGTGGTAGGTTATCGAGACCAGTCAGTGGTTGGAGAATTCCATTTTTGTTGTTTTGAAGTGGGAGATGTGGGGTTGGAATTTCGCCGGCATTAGAATAAGGTTGATGCAGGTCATGGACCTTAATTGGCTGTTGTGGATGTGGGGATGCATCATGTTTTCGAGCAGTGGGGCATGTCGCAGCAGCACATCCATTAGCCCAAGGGTGGCCTTTAGAACGCGTAGTTCTATGTGACCCTGTGGGGCGTGGGGTGAGGGGGCCACCAGTCCATTGGTGAGGTTAGCCAACAGTTCATGTCACTGACTAGGAAAGAATCAGGGGGTAGCGGGAGGGTTTGACCAAAGAAAAATTCCTGATGCTTGTGTGCACCATTTGGGGCATAGATGTTGATGATTGCATGCGCTACATCAGCCCACGAGAAGGTGACAACGAGCACTCAGCCATTTAGGAATGTTTCTGAGGATGTGAATTTGAAAAAATTATTTTTCTGAATTAGCACCCCACAGTGCTTCAAACAAAAGGATAGGGATGACAGGAGCATTGTTTTCCAAGCATGCTTAGAACCTCACGGACAGTGGGACTCCTGGATGGCCAGGATATCCACAGGTAAATTGTGTTGTAAAAAACTCAGTTTCCTAGCCTGGGATGGGGAGGCCTTGAGTCTGGTGATATTCAATGTCCCAAGAGTGAAGGTTTTCCCCATCACACCTTAGGTGCGAGGGGGTGGGCCCCGGGCCCACCAGCCTCTTCTTGGTCCCCACGGGCTTTCACAGCAGTGTGGGTGTTAGCAGCAACGCTATCGGAGTTTTTGTTGATTTTTGTGGAAAGAGTCACATTGGCTTTGGCCTTCACTTTTTGTTCTCCCAACGTCGGACGAATTTTTTGCGGTGTGGATAAGTTCAGTGCACCGTTGAGTGAGTCAAAATTTTTTTTCAGTTGGGATAGGTCCCAAGTCAGTTTTGACCAGAGCTTGGGTGCAACAATTGGGTGAGATCAAATCTCCCATTGGATCCTCAGATTGAGTGGCCCACTCAGCATGGGCTTCCCAATCTGATTGGATAATAGATTCCCAAGTTGCTTCCACTGTGAAGGTCTCCATGTCCTCCTGGCGTTGTGAGTGTGGGATAGCGGTGGTGGCCTTGGCTGCTTCCTTGGCCACGGCCCTATGGGCCTGCTTGGCCTTCTTCCACTCCTGCGGGGAGATAGGCTTTACCAATAGGTAGCAGCCTTGTGCTCCCCACAGAAAAGCCTCATTGGTGCTTGCGGTTGGTTTGTAGTGCGCCTCTCCGCTGGCCATGGCCGCTGAGGGGTGCTCTTGGAATGTGACGCCCTCCTTGATGGGGCATGCATGCGCCTTATGGCCAAACGCATCACAGTGGGTGCAGATGGGGGGCACGCTGTCCACGGTCACCCAGAATGAGTGGGTGGTATGCCCTGCAATATCAATAAAAGTGGAGTGCAGGATCTGGGTTAGGTCCTTCGCGATCTCTTCAGTTGGGGTCAGAACTGCAATGGCTTTGCCGGTGCACAGGTGTGGCATCAGCGTAAAGCGTTGCATCTCAAAAGATTGTATTTCGCCGTATATGGCAAGACCATCTTTCAGGTGTTGTTCCAAAATGTCACATTTTAATGAGGTAGGCAAAAAGTCAAACATGAGGAAAATTTGGTTTGATTTTGTCCATCTGGTGCATTTGGTTTTGACGACCCATTGCCCTTCAGGGAGGTCGACCACTATGTGCACCGCTGCAGCCTCATCTGCTGCTTTTTTGCTTTCAAAACCTAGGTCCAGCCAACCGCGCAACATGGAGTGAGGCGCAATGTACACCACGGTTGGGAAAACTTTGTGTACATCTTCACAAAATTTTTCCCATAAGGCCCTTTTTTGGATGTCCAGATACACACAGACTCCAAATTCCACCGACAAAAGTGGCTGGGAGTGTGGCGTGGTGATGTACTGGTTGCATCATGCTTGCCACGCGAGTATCTCTGGGGAAATTGTGACTGCCAGTTTTTTAAGATTTTAGTCTATTCCGCCAGATTCTCTGGGGCGTTTTTGAACGTTGGAGGCCGCGGGCCTTCCACCTGCTCCTCTTACCTTGCTTGCCCAACTGCTCCCTGACATGGGCGCAGACTAATCTCCTCTGTGAGATTATCAAACTAGATTCAGTCTTGAATTGAATAGGTTGCAATAGTGATTGCAACGAGAAAGAAAAGTGAAAATAAGTTAAACCAAATTTTTGTTACATTTGATTTTCTCCCCACTACGGTGAAATTTACAGTGCTTGAGAGTTACCTCTTGGCCAGATTTAAAAGCTAAAGAGAATTACACTTTTTTGAAATGAATCTCTTCATGCTTATGTCAGAGCATAGCATGGCAAAGAAATTGCAGTGATCACTTCATCTGCGCTCATAGAGGAATAATTGACTCAATTCCACACACCGCAGTGCTCAATATCAAAGGGCAATAAATCAACCCATTCTGCATAATGTTGGACAGCACATCCTCTATCTGCACTTTCCATTGTTTTATACCATAAGGCCCACACCTGTTCCTCCAAATTGGGCATTACACATAATAAAATCCTCCTCAATGCAATGGGGAGTGCAAAATTATTACAAACCAGTCATTGACACTGACGCCGCGTTCCCTTGGGGTGTGCAGGGGTGTTATATTCAGGTGAGACCTGCACCCCGCTAGAATGCAAAAAGGCCAAAGAGGCCTGAAGAGCAGTGGACAAAGAAGCAGCTATGGCCACGCATCGTGATCCCGCCTGCCCAGGCACAGGATAACATCAAGTTATTTACAGCTGAAGCAGCTCAAGAATCCACTCACCAATCAGATTGGGCCATCCAACCTTCAGCCCAGATGGATGAGTCAGATTTACCTGAGCAAAGTTACCAAGCACTGATCAAAACCAATTCTACCACCCACTTTCCTCACGAGTTTTTGTCAATCTCTTATGATGCACCGCAGGCGCACAGAAACTCAAAAAGTCAAAACAACTTAATATTCCAAATCTGACAGTAAACCCAAAGTGAAGGATGCCCTCAAGCCCATGTATAAAGTGCATAATACGCGGTCTAGAGCTACTGTTGCT